>JAQFYT010000881.1:0-20148 GCA_034694925.1 Ceratophysella denticulata
CAGCCTTGGCATTGCCTGCCGAGTTGTAGTTGTCCCATTAACATAAACCAATTTTGACTGGTTGACACTTTAAATGGAACTACTTTTCTACCCCGCTGATCCTTACAAATTCATAACTTATGAAATATGTGTAGGTACTTTAGTTAAGGTATGAATAATTTTGGAATCTGTGAGTCTCGGTTGGGTTTCGGGTTCGGCCCATTATTATGAGCAATAAATCAACAACATTTGCTTGGAATCTCCCTGGTGTGATGTCATTTTTAAAGAATTCGAATAGGTTAACAGAAATTAAACAAGCCTTCAGCGCCATCTTATAAATGTGTCTTTAAGTACATCTCGATTTCAACAAAATTATGGCATAGGCCTAGGATGTACATTGTATTTCATATTATTTTTCCAGCATGGATTAAGACGAAACTAAAAAGAGTTTAATTCTAACTCTCAACGCGAGGGTTTTGGACTCTATAAACTAATTATTTACGAGCGAACGAAAATTTTTAAATTACGTGAATCATACAGATTTTAGATATCCCGTAGTAGGTCAAAATACATTTTATTTCAGCTCAATTGGTTGGGTCTACTTCGAATGACTGGTACCGAAGTGCAGTAGCCGTGCTAATAACATATGAGCCGAATTGTCTTATGATTTTAATTTACTACCATAATTCAAACATTTCGTTGCAGCTAACGCCCATCATCCAGTTTTTAGAAATTTTTTAGTATTTAGCTTTATTTATCAAGTCTTTCTGTTTCGATTGGCTGATTGGGGGCTTAAGCTAATGGTACCGAGCTGGACACCTATTTTCATTGGTTAAATCCCCTTTTAGATTACCCGTAAATTCAGGGTGTTTATAAAGTATCTTTCCCTTCATAAGAATAGGTGTGCTTGTTTAGGTACAAGGGAAAACATCCAGCGGCTGCAATAATGAAAGCGTGGTTAACCCAAAAGTTTAAACCCGGAATTAAACCCAAAGTTAATCCACCCTAATCCAAAAGATTAACTCGATTTATGAAACTCGGATTAGGGTGATTAACTTTTTGGTTTAAACTGAGTTAAACCCAAAAACTTTTACGAATTTTTGAACCGCTAGTATCAATCATCAGTCACTGCTATTATTACACCATTCTTAGGTAAACTACCACACCACCAAACACCGCATATAATAGCGCGTACTCAAATCTGGGCTGGGTGACAGAGGTCAAGTGTCACAGTGTTCAAAGACCCATGATGCAAGCCTAATAGTGCTAAGGGACAAGAGTGGTGGATCATTTTTCTTACTCACTACAGCGGAGGCTCAATTTGGTGACTGACGACGGTTGAAAGGTAATTTTGCTAAATGACAGGGGTCAAGTGTCACAGAGCTCAAGGACGACCAAGGAAGCCTATGTATGTTTTGTATGTTATAAGGGAGGGAGTGTTTCAGGTATTCCAATAGGAAATAGCCGCTCCCTTCCACATAGGATGGCACATTCCAAACCTTACTAACTCACCGCAATCAGACCACCCATTTAATCGGGCCTATTTCGCTTCTCCCACTATGTTGAACCTTTCGATGTCCTATATCCGTGGTGAACTCCAGCATATATGTGCTTACCAGGTTGGCGGCCCTGGACCCGAGTCTTTGAAAACTTAGATCTGGTCGCGTCTGGCATTTACGGCACACACAGGTAACTGAACAAGCTCTTGGCGAGACTTCCAACACGTTAATTTCGGGACGTCAGGCTCCACAGGGCTGGCGATATCACATATTGATTGCCGTATGGTAATTACTGGTGTGGATGGTAATTTGATTTGCGATGCGAATCATTGCCCTGGAACATATATTTATTTAGGAGTGACCACGAGAGTCGCCTACTAAAGTATTCCTGGGCTCACGGCAGAAGAAAAACGATTTGGACATCGGGCTCCAGCTAGGACACTGGCACAAGGCCTTGACTGCAGTCCAAGGTATAGACGCGTCCGGTCAATGCCTATCGCTGATGAGGTAGAGGCACTTTCCATAACCGCTCCGGAGCATTGATGGTACCTACATCACTTGTACCTCCACCGCACCGTCACTGTACGCGAGGTGCCCTTAGTCACATCAATCATCACTCCTCCACCGAGTGCCCATTCCCACCTTTTCGACTTCCCTAATGTGATATCAAGGATTGGCCAATGGTAGAATTGGAATTCCAACCACTGAGCCATCCTGGCTCCCTAGAGGAAGCCGAATACTGCTGAGGGACGACAGTGCGGAGGCTCATTTTGCTGAATGACAAATAACGACGATTGTGGGGTGGCCACCTTCCGCCTTGGCCATACTTGAGTTCTGAGGAACTTGACCTCTGCCTTTCAGCACACTGAGCCCCGCCGTCATCAACCAGCAAGATGATCATCCACAACACTATGACCTTCGACCGCTGTCATTAAAACCCATTAAGCCTTCAGCGGCGTCGCTCACGATGACCCTTGACCTTTGTCCCTCTCAAGGACCGTTGACCGGTTTTACTTAGCACTATTTGCCTCCACAGTCGTCACTCAGCAAATAAACCAACAGTCGATAGTCCTGAATGAAGTTGTTGCAAAATTCGAGTAAGACAGTCTACGGAGAAATTCCATGCTCTCAGTTGCTCTTCATGCTGTTGTATATAAAAAAATGAGTTTAAACCTCCTCTGGAGCAGGTTTAACTTTTGGATTAATTAAACTCGGTTTCTGGATTTAAACTCTTTTGTAAATGCAGTCGGGATTAACTTTTCGGGTTTAACTCAGTTTTCTGGGGTAACACATTTCATAAATGCTTCTCCAAGCTTAAGTTTTGCTGGAAGAGCGTGGAGTTATGTCATCCCATCCTTCTCTCAATGACTTCCATGCTCTCCCAGCAAACTCAAAACGAGATGTAATCTTTAGTCCTTGGTCAAAATTTAATTTTAGCTTCCACTTAATACAGTATTTGAGTTTACATGTAAAAGAAAGGAGATTACAAATAGAACATTTCGTGGAATTAGTTGGAGGTTGGGAGGAGCGAAGCTAGGATACTTATGGCGTTTCCTCTCTGGATTTCGATGCTGATGCGTTGGGTAAGGAATTAATTAGGCCCAGAATATATCATGATAATTATTAAAAAAAATGTTACATCAAGCGAGATTAACAATCTAGCGGACAATAAACCTTATTTGGCAAACGTATTTTTAATACTGATATACATGTTCCTGCCCGCATAAGGCGGGCAAACAAGAAAAACAATGCTGAATAAAATATTAGTTACAGTGATTTATTTGCAGGCCTTTTTATTCCATACAGTTTGTCTGAGTAAAAGAAATTTGATTTGTTAGATGAGTTTAACAAGATTAATTAATTGGATGATTCCTCAATTTTAAGGTTGAAGTGCGCCCGGAACTGGCGTCTCACCACGACCTCCGGTGAAGCGACTTCCTTTGACACAGCCGGGAAGTTAACCATATTCGGACTAAAAGTTGAAATGTTTATCTTCTGAGTTTCCCGTGACAATGAATGGAGGGAAAATTTCGCGGACTCTTCGTTCTCATCCTGGTAAAAGGATTTCAACGTTCCCATTAAACTAATATCATGTTCTTCAAATACAGCGTCTCGCCAATCCTGAAACCAAACGACCTCACAGGAAATTCCATATTCACTCTAATCCCTCATTAAACATTTCTGCAGATAGCGTTGGCAGCGTCGCCTTTATTTCGTAAATTTTCGTCCACACATCTCCGAGAAATCGTCACCGAAAGTTTTATCTTTGCAAATGTCATGCCAAAAATCTTAACACGGATTATTAATCCATTAATCCATACACGCTGAAAATTAAAAATCGAGCCCCAGCGTTTTCTTAAGTATGCATCTAAGGTAATTGCACGCTTTTAATGGCATTAATTCATGCACTGGTTTAGCAACAATCGTTACCGAACTAGACCGCGATTGCTTATGGAAAATAGCATTTGGCAACACGTTTGCACAAGGCCTTTAACCTAGCCTGATTAAGCAGCGTGTTGCAGTATTACGAGCGAAGAGCTAAGTATGCAGAAAAGTTATTTCGTCATAGCACATATAGCTACATAGTTCGTTTAAATTTCAGTCAATTTCCTGCAACTTTATTTGTCATCCAAGATTCTTCATGCGCTTAGCCTCGAAAGTTTTGCATTTTGCACGCTAAGTGAATGTTCATATTCTCTTTTCTCTCAATTCAAAACTCAAAACTGAGTTTCCGCCTTATCTCCTGTGTGACTAATAGTCAGACTGGGTATCCAAAAGTAGCGAATAATGCTCAACCTTACGCGGCATTGACGCTCTTCTTAGTACGCAAAAGTTAAATAAAGATTCTACGTACGTACGTGCATTTCACACAGCATTTCAGTCTGAAGCTCTTCTGTTTTCGATTTATAAAAACCGACATCGGACAGTGCCCGTATTGTGCCATATACAAGATTGTTCCTGGGAAGCTCGCCCACAACAGCATATAAGTCATTTTTGTGCTCAGTGTCAATTTGGGGTCAAATTCTGCAAAATTTTGAAACCGGAGTGGGTGAAGTTTGGCCTTCCTACAAGCACTGTACTTGCACGTTGCACTTGGCACTCGGCGCGGTTCGAGAACGCTCGTTTACTTACGGAAATGGCTCAAACTTTGAAAGGCTCGGCTTGGGCCGATGTACTGAAGAACCTGATTTCCCCTCACACAACAGAAGTGTCAAAACCTCAGACTCAGCAAAAGAAAACAAGACAGCAATCGAGTTTTGCGGAACAATCTGTAACAAACGAGTCCTTGAATGAGGCACTGACAAAACAAACGGAGTCTATCAAGTCGTGGCTTAAACCAATTATCCAAACATTGATGGAGAAGGTTGTGGAGCAAGACAACAGGATTGACGATATCGAATCTTGGGTAGTCAATATTGAGGAACGCATCGACAAAATGGAAAAAAATGAGACATCAGTTAACAACGATCTCGTGGCCAAGCTACAAGAGGACTTAAAACTTCAGGCTAAAGAGCTGTCCGCTCTTAAGCAAAAACAAAGTACTCCTGACTGGCTAGCCGAAATTAAACGTTCCTATGAGAGATCCGATGAAGATCGAAGAGCCAAAAATCTGGTTATTCATGGTCTGAACCACGAGAAAATGGGTGCTACCCGTCATGCGGAACGGTTTTTTGAACAAAAGCTTGGAATCACGCCACCATTTGAAAGAGCAGCATGGACCAGCCCTACTGGACCCTTAATTGTGACCCTTTACAGTAAGGATGACAGAAATAGGATTTTCAACCACTGTGGAAAGCTCAAGGGCACTCGGATCTCGGTACAGGAGGATCTATCAAAGGCGACAAGACAGCAGAGAAGAGGCCAGCTGGAGATTTTCAAACGCCTCAAGCGTGAAGGAAGAAGGCCTCAGTTTCGTGGGGCTAAGCTCTGGGCTGACGGCAAACCATACGTGTACACACCGGAGGAGAGATCTCGTGATACTCTTGACATTGAAGAAGCAAGCGAACGGGATCGGGTTAGAATTGAAAATCACCGTCGTCGTCAAGGAACTAGGATTCAAGATCAACCACGGGTAGGAATTCCGATTCAAGACCAAGACAATCAGCAAAATGAGGATTATCTTTCGGCTAATGAAGGAAATGGTGATGAAGACAATCAAGATCT
Source organism: Ceratophysella denticulata (assembly GCA_034694925.1). NCBI lineage: Eukaryota > Metazoa > Arthropoda > Collembola > Poduromorpha > Hypogastruridae > Ceratophysella > Ceratophysella denticulata. The sequence continues at coordinate 5,643 of JAQFYT010000881.1, forward strand.
GGACCAACAATGAGACCGGAACCGAAGGATTTACAGATGTAAGTTTACAAACACAAAAGACACATGTTATCTTTTTTATAACGTAGAAGGTTTGGAAAATAAGTCACACAATTTCTTTACCGATATCTCTGATATAGATCCTACTGTGTTCTGTTTCGCAGAAACATGGCACAGTAAGAAACTTAAACATAGCTTTTTCCAAAAATATGAAACTATAGAGAGTACTGGCAGTAGATCTAGTAATAAGGGAAGATGTAGGTTAGGATACGTCGTTGGTGTGAAAAGAGACATAAGCTTTAACGTACTATATAAAAGCAAGTACTACTGTATCGTTAAAACAAAACACATGATTCTGATTTATGCTTATATCCCGCCAGATAATAACAATACCGTGTTCTCTGAATTTCTAACTAGGATTAAGACTATTATTGACGACTACAGTAGTTCCAATATTCTAATAATGGGTGACCTCAACTCTAGAATAGGTGCAAAACAAATAACGAACTATAATAACGCTTTATTAGATAGTACAAGTAAACGAAGCTCAAAGGACGAAATATTGAATTCCAGAGGTAAAATGTTACTAGAAAACCTTCGTTACACTAATTCAAATCTAAATGTACTAAACGGAATTCATTCAGGAGTTGATAGGGGAGAATTCACATATGTTTGTTTTAATGGAGCGAGTGTGATAGATCTCTGTATAGTAAATGATAAGTTAAGAAATCGGATATGGGATTTCAAAGTTGTTGATATTAACCATTCTAAGCACTTTCCTATTGTTTTTTCCGAGCTGGGTATAATTTTAGAGCAAACAATACCAACTGTGGTTAGAAAGATCGTATGGGACCCTACTAAGTATGATGAATTCAAATTGTTATTAGAAACACTATATATTGACAGTTCAAATAGAAGCTCAGTTGATTCTTTACTAGAGAATGTCTATAGAATCGCCGAGCGGTGTGGCTTGGTCAAAGATATAAAGTTGAACGGGGGTGCTGGGGTGAGAGGACCAGTCTGGTACAATTCCGATTGTGCCGTTGCTAAGAAACAGATGAGATTGAAGCTACGTGTGTTTAGAAAAGCAAAAAAGAATCAGAGAGGTTTTACCAGATGCTTAAGTGAGTTTATTGAATCTAAACGGATATTAAAGGAAACAGAGGCGAATGCCAGGAATCTATTCTATGAAAATATTTCCAATAAACTACGGAATTCAAAAGATTCAAAAGAATTTTATAAAGCGCTAAGTATTTTTAGAAACAGAAATGGATACGCCTGCAAAGTCACTGTTCCAGTTGACACGTTTAAGAAATTTTTTGAGAACGTTTTTCAAATGAGCATTGAAATGGTGACCAACGAAATAGTACCCAAATTACCCGAAATTTCAGTTGCAGAACTGGACGCACAATTTACTTACGATGAATTAGATATCGCAATAAAGAAACTAGGTAAAAACAAAGCTCCTGGGAGTGACGGGGTACCAAACGAGGTTTGGAAAAGTTTACCTGAAAACGTGAAGACTGAGTTACTAAAAGTATTTAACGATCTCTTCGAAAATGGCAATTTTCCGGACGACTGGACTGAAATAATTATTTCACCACTATTTAAAAAGTCAGATCCTGCCTTACCGTCAAACTATCGCCCAGTTAGCTTAGCCAAAACAATCTTAAAACTTTACACACAACTGATATCGAACAGGTTGCTTATTTGGAGCTCAAAGAACAAAATTATATCTGATTATCAGGCAGCATATAAGAAGAATTCAGGATGTAGGGATCACGTATTTGTCCTTACTGCCGCACTGCAGTATAACTTTAGCATCAATAGAAAAGTCTACGGTTTGTTTATCGATATGTCACAAGCTTTTGACAGTGTAAATCATAAGAGATTATGGTATAAATTGAATAAGCTGGGGGTTAGCTCAAAAATCGTTAAGACCTTACAGGCCATATATGGAATTGCGAAAGCTAAAGTGCGAACAAACTCAGGAATTAGTGAGCCATTTCAAATTGAGAGGGGCGTTCTTCAGGGTGAAACTGTCAGTCCTATTTTGTGGAATTTTTACTTGGAAGATCTTATACAGGTTTTGAACAGCTCTAATACGTTACCAATTAAGTTAATAGGTGAAACTCTTCATGCGCTCTTATACGCCGATGATATTATCCTATTAGCGTACACGCCAGCAGAATTACAGAAAAAGATTGATGTGCTAAGCATATACTTAAAAGAGAATGGACTTAAGGTTAACCTAGGAAAAACCAAATATATGATTTTTAGTAAACGCAAAGACACGACTAAACTGCGGTTTAATTGGGAAGGTGAGCAGATAGACAGGGTCCAATCGTATGTTTATTTGGGCGTCCCATTCACTGAACAACTTAATTTTGAATTTGTGAAAGATTATTTCAAAGCTAAATCCCAAGCTGCGCTACATGAATTGGAATCTTTGGTATTCAGAAGTAGAATGAATGATTTCGCCAGCATTTTGTCTCTGTTTCACTCGTTAGTCAGATCAGTATTTTCTTACTGCTCAGAAATATGGGGCGTTAATTTCTCTGATTGTTTTGAAAAACTACGACTAAAATTTCTTAAATCACTGTTCCTCTTACCACAAACCATCCCTGCATTCTTTTTGAGGCTAGAACTAGATTTGAAAACAAGTGAAATTTTTTTCTTGAAATTGTGCCTGCAATTTATAGCTAAAATTAACGGTAGAGATAAGGATTCTTTGATGTATAAAGCGTACACTACAATGATGCAAATATCTAATTTTAAGAAGTGTTGGTATAATCAAGTAAGTAACCTTTGTAAGAAATGGGATTGTGAGAGTATGCTTGACATAGTCAGGGACGATAGTCTATCGATATGGTCTAAAATAATTAGAATAAAAACAAATATGGCTAAAATTGAGAATGATTCCATAAGCATAGATATTTGTATTATGCAAAAAAGCAAATTACTGAATTTATATCGGAGTAATAAGACACATTGTATAAGTGAATCCTTTCTGGGTGAAAATTATAATTGGTCTGTAAAACAATTAATAGTTCAGCTTAAACTGGGCATATCCCATATCACTTGTAAAGGAAAAGTCTCAAGACTACGAAGTTTAGAATACTTTTATGGCAAAATTGAAGACAGCAAATGTCCGCTCTGTGGACATGAAAATGAAAATACATATCACTTAATGTTTAAATGCCCACATTATGAAATAGAAAGAAAGAAATATGTATATTCCATTAGTTCTTTACGTCAGGATCTAAATGAGAACAATTATGTAAGTTTATTTAATAACCTAGAAAAAAAGTATGCACTAAATTTATTCTACTTCTTCAACTGTTGTTTAACTAGAAGGCGTTTATACATGGAAGAGATGGGAGAGGAATAACGAGATTATTTAGAGTAAGAGCAATAAACATAATACTTAATTTAAGATTTAGGATATATAAAGTATTATATAAGTTGTAACATTATACAGGTATGTCTGTAAGAACTTCGGTTGTTGAATCGGACAATAAATTCACTTATTATTATTAAAAGTTAAATAAAGATATTTGAATAAAATGTATTCTACTGTGATAGTACTAGCAACATCTATTCTACTCATTTCATCCTGTATATATATATCCATATTCTACTCATTTCACCCATAACAAAACCGAGCCATTTTATTGATGTTAACAACCATACATTGAGTAGTATTGGGAGTTGGAAATTAGTATCAATATCCATGCCTAACAACCTACCTTTAGTTTAGATGTTATGTATGTATGTACTATAAAGGACGCCAAATTTGACAAAATCACTTCTTGGGCCAGAACTAAGTATACCTGAGACTTCTTGGAAGCACTCGTAGATACGCGGATTTAAAAAAAACAAACAGATTATGACACTAACCATTGAATTCAATGTAAATATGTTGTTTATGATTGTTCGCCTTCGTGTTAACACGTACGGCTCACCGCACGTGCACGTAGATGTTATTTTATGGTATTGATAATTGTATCCCAGTACGCCTCTTTCGTCTTCGTCAATTGAACTTGTAAGCATAATGTATAAAGCAAATAGGCAAAGCCTGCCTATTCAATACATACCTACTAACAATTTCATAGAGTGGTAAATGATACTTTTTTTTTAAAATTATGTTTGTAGCATCAGTACAGCCTATGAATATAAACTATGATATCTTTAATTATTCGCCCTAGCATTTATGCGTACTAAACGTGTACCAGAAAAAAATGTTACAGGAAACGATACATTAATGATGACGTAAGTCCATAAATCTAACAACCAAGACGAAAGTAATTATATATCAAATGCATTTATATTTTATAGGTATATCAATTCAGCATCATATTGTCCTGGACAATATGATTGTCCACGGCAGGGTGCAAGACGCATTCTGTTGACCATCTCGTCTCGTGGTTCTGAAACTTCCGAAACTATGATACGAACATTGAGAATTATGATTTGGAGAACATACTAGAATAATGCTGGCTGCATTAAAATTAAATCTGCTATGCATAGCGATAATCATATTCCGGTCGCCGAACGGTGGGATTCGTATATTTCCCCATATTTCGCATACTGTGCAGATATGGTATAGGTACGCAATAAAATATATTTAAACTATGTAACATATGCTTGCTTGGTAGTTTTAAGCCAAGTTACATTCACAATTCACAATACGCTAAGGTTTCGTGCCACTCTGTGTATTTGACCCAATACACCTCCGCTAGATTTTATATCTGACGCATTCACTTGAATAACTTATTATTAATATTTCAAGTTTATCGGGTCATAGGAATTGCTGGTACGATGTGACGCATTACCAAAACTGACCCAATGCAACAGAAATTTTAAATCGGAATGATGCAAGTTGACCGAGAAACGACGGCGAAAGTTGGGAAATGTAAAAACAGAGCTCGGCCGTGCTGAGTCGTTCTCATCGACCCAATTAGACACTCACCGGAATGTCATTGACCCCTGTTCTAAATTCAATTTCCTAGCAGCGAGGAGAACTTCTTCTTGCCTATTATTGTGGGCCGTTTTCCTGTTCACCAGCATGTGGCTTAATAACAGAATTTTGAGTTGCCTGCTTTTGGTGACCTTCCAGCGCCTTGACCCGACCTCAGCGGCTCCATCGTCAATATCCAATGACCCCAATGTGCCGTTCATAGAGAAGGCTGTGTTGGCAATTCCAGAGGAAGAATTTGAGAAGGACCCTGTGGTTCTTCGAGCCGAGCTCAAAGGAGCTGTTTCCTTTAACAACGTTCCTAAGAGAAAAAATGGAACTACAGTTTTCAAGCAAAAAGTACCATCCAAGGATAAAGAAGTCATAGTCATTAGCGGGTATGATGATTACATTCGTCGGTCAGACGGACCCAAGACTCAGCAAAGGACCTATGTCGTGCTCCGAAAGATGAAGGACAGCGATGAGCATTTCCATGTCAACTACGTCTATGTTCGGTAATTATTACAGCAATATTGCTAAATACTGGACACTACGCGTCGTATATTTAGAGACGTTGACAGTAATTCCAAAGATTGTCATATAAATTCTGGCCCAGTATTTAGCAATCAATTTGTTCCCACGTATGTAATACGATGAATTATGGTTCTTCACCGGTTCCGGAATGTCTTTCTAACGAGCTGCTTACACTAATTTTTATTGCGACCTCTAGTGACCTATTTCCGGGAGAAGACAGCAAAGGGTCAATCAAAGTTGGGAAGAAACAGAGGCGAATTGAATTTGACGTATGGGACTTCCGTGGGTCAGACAGCAACATTGAAACACGTTTAGGATGGTCAGTGTGTTCTAGGTCCTCTTTCATTTCCTGCCGAGCCAACCCAAATCTCCCGTTTTCATTTCCTGTCGGACAAGAACCCGACTACCCAGATGAGGAACCGCTGTCCAAAGCTCCCGACGAAAGCTCTGGTCTTACTAGCGTCGTTGAGCCGACATCAGTCTTTCTCAATCATGACTACTTTACTGATTTGGTGGACGAATTTGAGCATTCCTGGTTCGTGGCAACGACGGTCAACTTTGTAATCAATACCAAGTTGGGATTGAGGTCAAATATTAAGTTTCAAGGTAAGTTTATCAATAATCAACGGTAATTCTTAAAAGAGAGCCGAGGTAATGTTGCCATATTGTTATTTCAGAGGCTTCTGATCTGAAGGATGCTAAGGAAGTTTCGGCTGAGTCAGATGCCCGAAGGAAGCGCCAGGTGGAGCTAGTTGCGGCAGAAGCCGAGAAGAAGAAACGCGAGGTGGCGCAAGTAACTGCAGCGGCAGAGAAAAAGAAGCGTGAGGTTGCACTTGCAGTTCAGGCTGTGAAAGAGCGACAAGTCGAAGTTGCAAAGGAGGCGTCGGCCGATAAGCAAAAGCGTCACGTGGCGGAACCGACAGCCGAAAAATCAAAACGCCAGGTGGCTCAAGCTGTGGCGGCGCAAAAACTTAAACGAGCGGCTACCCCGCCTGCTGCCCCAGCAGCTCCAGCTGCAGCAGATGAAGAATATGAAGATGACGACGAGGTAACGGTCACGGAATCATCTGGTAAATACTCCATCAACATCCAGATGAAAACTCAAATGCAAGGTGGCGGCGGTGGCGGCGGTGGCGGTGGTGGGAGTAGCAGTAGCAGTAGCAGTAGTAGCTCAAACAAAGGAAAGAGACCCGGCGCGGGCCAGCAGAAGAAGCAAAAACGACCCGGAAATAGAAATCCACTGGGCAAAACAGCACCGGATCGAGAATACCTCAACATGTGTGAGTCTTATACTTTTACTCGTTTTCCTCATAAGGTATTTATTTAAAAAGCTGCTGTTTGATAAAATATCCAAACTTTTTTTTGTAGGAATATGTACACTATACGTAAACCGGTACTAAGCCTGAGACATGTAAAAATTTATTTCAGGTTTGGGTTATTTGGAGAAATACAACGTGGGTGGACGATCAGACGACGCTGTTGAATCAGCATATCATCAAGTCAATGTAGAGAAACAAACTGCAATCTACGGCACAGGTTAGTACCAATCAAATCACTGGCTTTAAATTCATGACGTCGTTCTGAAATGTTAGAAAACTTGAATTTTGTGGTAAATTAACTTATATATGTAGAACAATTAAGACTTTAATCGATGAACTTAACTCCGATTAAGGAAACTCGGAAATTCGTATTCTAACATGTGCTGATCATACATCATATATAAATGCGAACTTACAAGAATTACATTCAATGCTTACCAATATTCGGTACATAGACAACTCGGAGCTCATTGAGGGTTCGGACAAGAGAGGAATGAACGCTCACGGAGATAACAGTGAAGGCGGAGTTTTGGGCCCACTGGACGGTGCCATGAGCTTTGTCGGTAATGTGCTCGGCTACAGTGGAGCCAGTGTTCATGACACGAACAATAAAAATGGACTCGGCAGTGCTTTTGCTCAAACGACCTACGGCGGTGCAAACATGTGGTTCAATTGGATTGATAAGAACACGGATATGATATGTAAGTGCATTCACTCAATTATTAAATTATTACATGTTTCGAATTAGGAAAACCAAAAAATTCCAGTATGTAGGAAGTTATCGAATTATCCAATATCCCGCTGTGCGCAAAAATTGGAGTTAATATAGAACAAAAATACCTGAATAAAGCTCAATGTTGTGTGAGAATGGTAATGAGAATATGCTAATAGTAGAAGATTTTCTCTGAAACGCAGCAAACATTCTAATTTGGGAAATCTTTTTTATTGGACATTTTCTATTTTGTAATCGACGGTCAACCCAAACGAACTTTACCAGTGTGGTGTAGTTGTAGTATACACAAACCAGTCAATCCTGATAGGTCGTTGCGTTTTTGTGTTGCGAGGGTTGATGGGTGATTCATTGGGGATGACTAGAGTGGGTCAATTCTCTCTTCTTTCAATGTGTTCCTTTATGGTCTTGTGGTTAGAAGTGCAGTGTTTACATTTTAGAGGAGGCGTTTCTATTCCCGCCGCCTCTGACTTTTTTGTTAGTTATAATTTTTCGGTGTGCTAAGTTCATTACGGTTAGGTTAGGTTTTCCTAAACGTGCGCAGATGATTTTTCTTAATTCAGGTTAGGTTAGGTTTTCTTAAACGTGCGCAGATGATTTTTCTTAATTCGGGTTAGGTTACTACTACAATTATAGTGTGGGTGCTCAGTGAAATACAAGTATCTAAAACTCGCAACCCAAAAACGCAACGAGCTATGAGGATTGACTGGCCGGTGTAGTATACTACGCATATATGCACTATGTGCTTGGGAATAATCCATTTATTGGTGTCTTTCTCAGCGAAGGGACTTGGGGCCGGGAAAGTAAGCAATGATCGCTCAAGTTTGGACGGGTTCTTTGATGAATTTCTTCCCGGAATATTTGGCGCTATTCCTGCCGTCGCAGCCGATATAATTGGAATGGTGACGACGCCATTGGGATTGAATGGAGTTGCTAAGCCAATTGCGAATCTGTTGGGGGGTGTCTGGAGTTCAATCGTCACTGCGATCCCTGCTCCGATCAAAGTAAGCTGTATAAACTAAACTACGATCGGAGAGTTATTTTTGTGGGATATTTCTTGTTTTACTTGATAATTTAAACCAGCTTTATAAGTCAAATATGAGTATAATATTTAATGAGCAATTTACCCTAGCTCAGTTTGTTGAGATTAATGCAAGTTCAGAATTCACGAATAACAAATTATTACTACCCAGGCTGTCGTGAACGTAGTCAAAGCTGGTGCTAAGAAACTTGGAGTTGGTGGACTGATTGGAATGAGAGGCTCTTCAGACAAAGCTGGTATCACTTTCTGTTTGAATAATTTTGATCGAGTCAGCAGAGCACTTGTGGAAGAGGCCGAACGAGTACGAAAACTCAAGAGTGGTAAGTAACTACATAGTTAACGTTGTTTCGTGATTTAAAAAAAAAATAAAGTGTCGGTCGAGTAAAATACTACAAATTTTATTGCAAAACATATATAAATAATTAAAATGGTTAGCATTAAATTCGTATTCTCGTTTTACAGGTGGTAGAAGTTTTGGATCAAAACCCGTGCGTATGGAGGGACTCAATGCTGGAGGTAAGTTTTACTTCAAGCTTAAGGTAGTCCTTCTGAACGGAAACTCGCTGATAAGATAGATGATATATAATAATTGTATTTGCTTATGCCAATAAACAAAGTATTGTTAAATTAGGAATATAATAGGCATATATTGCTCGACATACAAAATAATATAAGCTTACCGGTAGTAGTTTCCATTCAAGAAGAGACACTTTGATTGAGAACATTACATTTGGTTTGAATGCGTCCAATTCAAATTCGAATATTTGCAATAGTTGATTTGGCCGATGTGGACAACTTCCGGCCAATGGGCTGGCGTGGACTCATCTCAAATTATAAGGAGCCGTTTATTGGATTCGGTCATTGTAACTCTACGCTCAAAGTTACCATTGCGGAATTGACTAAGGCTTCCAAGAGTTCGGATGATCTTGTTGAATTTTACATGCAAACGCTCCGGACCTATTGTGACCTCAAGCAGAAGGCCCAAATTCTCGAACTCATCAAGGAAAAACACTTGAAAATGAACAAGGATGGCACCTTCTCAATTCATAGCGACTCACATTTAGCGTAAGTGTAATTGTAACCCAGAAATATTTTATGCAAGTTTTTTTGGAACTGGTTGACCTTGAGCCTGAGATGGGGTGTCCGACAAAGTTTGACCTTAATAACTAACAGATAACTCACACCTTCTAAGGTGACGTTGGATTTACGTAATTTTCGTAACGAAAGGGTTAATCCGGACCAGTGCAGCTTAGCTGGGATTAACTTGAAAACTGTCACCACCGTTAAATATTTTGCCATAATAATGCCCTAGCTAACAAATATACCCGACATTTAGTTAAACTTGATAAAGTATGTTTCTATTTTGTTGGCAAAATGAAGTGCAGTCGTTTAGGTGAACTTAAATATGACATTACCGTTAAGTTTACAGAATCGAGTTTAAACCTTATAACTCTGTTTGGCAGGACGAAGGAGAAGCTGAGCGTCACGGAATTGGGCTACTTTTCACAAGCCTTCGAATGGGCGACATACACGAAAGTATACGCACAGGAACTGCGACATCCGACAAACGTGGTTGCTAATCCTGACGGGCTCGCCATTGCCCATGCAGCCGGTACCCTCAACAAATTCGCTTTGACCGCTGTCGAGGACGCCATAAACCATTACCCACTTCATTCCGTGAAATTAATTCGTAATGTACTAATTACACTAAAGACGGGTCTAGTCAAATCACTCCAGAGTTGGCATATGCTCAAAGTCTGTAGTGGAATCAAGAATCACTGTATTGAAGCTGAACAGTGGCTCGTTGGAGACAATATTCTCTCAGTTATCGGAACCATGGATTTCATTGTAAATCGATTCGAACCTGGAGTTTCGGAAAAAGCACCCAAGGATTTGGACAAGGCCTATCACGACTATTATATGGAACACAGGATAAATATTACGGAGCGAATGGCGAACTATGTTCTGCCGGCAATGGGTGTCATTGGGCTGCCTAAAGCCATCAGACCCGGCTCAGAACCAGATTCCGAATAATGTCATTAAAAAGTTATATGTACCTACTTGTTTATTATATCTATTTATTCAAATAAAGTATGCAAGAGTAAATGAAACTATAACAAGTTAAATGTTTTGGTGTGTAATTTTTGGAATTTATTACACAATTCGCGGGTTTTACATGGAATAGCTTGAAATGATACTATAAGAAACATTGGCGTAAATTCTTGAATACATGCGTAGAACAGGCATAGGATTTTCTGGGATTTCAAACAATGTAGACTAAACTTAACTGTAATGTAAATTGGATATGAATTTTAGGATTATACTTGTATTCCAAATTAAATAAATGGAATTGCAATTGCACTCGACACAGATATGCTCGTCAGTCAGAGATGTATTTTGATATTTCAACCAAAAATGAGTTCGTTACGCATATTTCGATGCACATTTTTGCGTAAAATTAACGTATTGCAACTATTTATAACGGCCATTCCAATAGCTGTAATTTACTTGTAATTCGTAATTTGTTCTAAATTGTGCATAGATTTTGTGATATTTCCTTTGTAATTGTGATAATTTGTGTTGTGCTGGAGTGGTGAGTGCAGAGTGCGATTTCCCAATACCCTGGTAACTCTCGATTCACCGAAGCCTGACGTCCATGAAAGCTGGATCGAAATTGGAATGGGTTATTTAAATTAAATTAGGGTTATTTTTATATTCTATGTCCAAGCTATTTAAATTAACAATGGGCGATGACTAGAAGAATATAACAAAAATTCAGTAAACAGATATTTCATTTAACTAGGTATATACACAATACGGGGTGAGTCGTCGTCCATGTGTCATTAATATATTTACATATACCTACTGAAGCTGAGATGCTCAATATTCTTATTATGACACATACCTTAAATACTATCAATGATATTTACAATTACAATACACCTCAAACATTCACAGCAAATGACATCCTCTATTTGTCTTTACTTAACACCAGTAGAGGTGCCGGTGAAGCAAGGTATATCCGAGTCAATTCATGTATTGTCCATGCAGATCGCGTTTTCAAACTGAAAATCGAGCGAATTTGAGAATTTTTTGCGTATGACAACCAGTGAAATTCGATAATATTGGGTTGAATTAATACCAAAAAAATCAATCGATTTGAACCTATTTTTCTGCATATTAGCGCGTTAATATTTTGCAGAATTCTGTCCATAAGGTAAGATTACCAATTTTGCGCGGATTTCAGTGTGAAAGTAACGTTTCTTAGAACAAAATGCATGACTTGCGAATATATTCTTCCGGTTTGACTTAAATTAAATTACATTCATGCAATATTACACACTATTTACAGAGTTACAAGTGCTCTATACATATTTACATGTATTAATACTGAATTCCCGTTTACGTCGACCTTTTCGAGTCCGAACGTTTCTATACATCTTAACCTGCGCTACTTGGCGTAATATTTGATAATATATTTCTTTGGTTTCCCGTACAATCCTCCTTAATTAACTTTTGATATTTCCCATTACAACGGAAATTGAAACTTTGACACCCCATCACCCGGGGGACGAAGCGTCGAACCAAAGACAAGAGAATAGGTATTCGATTTCCGTCTGTCGTCTTGTGAGATGTATCGAGGTCCGTGCCGTTTTATATCTTAATTGTATAATGATGTCACTTGTATCTACCTATATATGCGCGCTTTTGACTAAATATTTTCCAAACTTGAGGTCGTATCGTAACTACGGGTATTTGGGATGGAAGAGGTTGAAGAGAATGGCAAAAATTGTACAAGCTCCGTAGACGCCGAGGGCGAGCCACCAAAGCATTTGCTCCCGTAGCTTTTGCTCAAAGTTCTTGAGGACCAGGAGCCCTATTGTGAGCCCTGCCAGAGCTCCTGTGAGATGAGCCACGTATGAAATTGGCGGTGTTGCGCCATCTGCGAGCGGAATGGCGGCGTAGCGGTCGTAGATTGCGAATCCAACGTCTACGCTTGCTGAAAACAAATAAACCAATAATGCAACATTAGAATAAATTTCAAAACTCGATTCAACATTGATACAATTATTTCAAATTATATATTACCTCTTGGGTTCAATTGTTTGAAATCAACTAGCTTAGCTTACCTATGAGAAAGACGCCGAGTAGTCTCACGAGCCCAAACTCCATGTTATTGTAATTTAGCAAAACATTGGCGAGGTGAGCTGCCAGAAGAGCGTAAACACCTAAAATCATAAAACAGTTGAATTTGAAAAATGCAACATGTCGGCACGTAAAAGAACACTGTACATTGTATCAGAAGCTTCAGCAAGCCTTACCTCCTGAAGCTCCGACTAAATACACGTCTGGATCAAAGACAGATGTGCCCAGAGAGCCTGCCAGAACCCCAGCCATGTAAACGCACCCAATTCGGAGTGACCCATGAACCATTTCCAGTGGAAGACCCACGAGGAGCTGGACCAGTAAATTGAACATCAGGTGCACCCAACTGGGAGTAACAAAAGAACGAATTTCATATTATTCGCTTCGTGGATCAGCCACATGCTAACTTGTAGTACGTCAGACAAAAATACTTATTCGCTTAGGATTTATCAGACTTGGCGTCGTATAGTATTCTTCACGCTCTGGGTGAAATTCGTGCTCTGGGTTGATTTCTGGAAGCTAAGGATTTTAAGACAGTGTGCTTTCTTGGTCGACATTAGTGTTACTCTGTTGAACGTGCAAAATAAACAATGCTAATTTCTTATAGCGCTTCAAGTTCCAGACTAATTTTTAATATCCGTTCAACTGTGTATGGGAAATAACAGTTCAAATTCAAGACAAAATTCGCTTTTCGAAGAAAACCTGGAACTCAGACGTATTTTATGGCTGTATCCATACCAAATTTGGATGGAAGAAATCGAAACGGTAACGCCTTAAGGATATCCTTAATTTAAGTGAAATTCCGTATGTCTGAACACATGGGTACATATTAAATACTTGAAGCTATTGATGCTTACCCTGCATGAAGGACCATGTAGAAAAGAAATCTCCACACTTCCTGCCGCTTATCCGGTCGATAGACAAAGGGGGAGTCGCTCGGGAGCGGACCTGAACTGGAAACTTCTCCATGCCAAACACTGTAATACGTGAAGACGCCCAGCTAAAAAAATAGAAACGAATTCATCAAAATACTAATATCTTTTGAAACATATCCTTAGAAATCTTTGTACAACCCTGTATACTCAAGACTATATGTAAAATATTGGCCGTTTTATTTTTGAGATTCATCTTTTGGAAATAATTAAAGCTATCATTTGTCCTTTGAAGCATTTTGAATGATAATGATAATGAAATTACAGTATATTTCTGTAGTTGCATATCATTCCTTCCGCACTGCTTGTTTTCCTGAAAACACGTCTATAGGACTTCCTCACGATTTTTTATCCACTCAATGAGAGGCTCTGCATGCCGTGATACTGTGAATTTCAGGTAGCAATAACAGACCAGCGTGGAACTTGAATGAGACGCGTGTTCAGTAAATCGAAATAATAGAGTTGGAATGAGTGTCCATTACACTTGCTTCGGTTGGTACTTTACGATACAATGAGAGCGCTTTTAATTCGTCACGATGGACGCCGGCGTCAGTTTAGTTAAAAGATTCGGGAATTTGAAACGAAGGCATATCATGAATCAAATGAAAATTCTAGTGTAAACTTGAACACGCGTTCTGGATGATTATGTTCCTTCATGAAAAATCCGGGATGGGTTAAAAACATTGATTTCTATTAAAACTACACAAAATCAAGCCTGTTGTAAGTGAAATAACCAGTTGTCGTTAATGAATTATTCGAATAAATAGCACTAACAAGGGAACCCCTTGAGGTGAGCACAGCGTTTTGAACCGACACTTATACCATCGTGTACCTTGGGTCAAAGTATGA
>JAQFYT010000882.1:0-20146 GCA_034694925.1 Ceratophysella denticulata
TTCTTGAGTAGGAGTTGAGCAAGTAGTAGGGCGCGCTATTGTCCGAGGATCAAGGGATTCTCAGGTTAGGCCCCGGATTCCGTCTCATTCCTACCTGGTCGTGACCTGGGACACAGAGCTTCCCGGTTCAATACCAAAAGCATATTATTCGTTCCGGTCCTCGTCTTCGTAAAGGAAGAATGCATTATAAGGTTTCACAGGTGTAAAGTAAATTGAAGTATAAAAAGAAATGGGCGAGGACCTTATTTACTCATTAAAGGAAGAGCAGGGCAATCGTCAGCAGTTTCCAAAAATTGGCTCTGTGTTTGTGACTAATTGGGATATCCAAATCGTGTGTGAATTCAAAAATTAATTAAAATGAAGGCCCTATTATTATGGGTAAGTGTGTTCTGATTTTTTAAAAAATCTCCGGCGAATACTAATTAAATTAGGTATTTGGAGCAAGGTTTATGTTTTAAGAATTAAATCAACAGAACAAAGTGAAATTTTAGCTTGTTCTGAGTCCCAAAAAATTAAAAATTATATAGTATGTAGATTAAAATATTTTTGTAAAAGTTGTGCGAAGTTTCTAGTGAAATCCAAATTCTGAAAATTGTACTGAATTGAGTGGTTCATCGTCAATTTGACTTACCGAATGTTAATATTTCTTTACAACGTTACGTTTCTGGAGAAGTTGATATTTTGAATAAAGCTTGTATCTTAAATCAAGCCAAATCTTACAAAGGTCTGTTAAAAGGCATTAGAACCGCGGCATTATTTTATATTATACGTAACCAGACGAGCTTATTTCGTTATGAAGCAAACTGGTCTCTAAATTGAATTGGCAATACTTTTAAAATTGTCATAATTTGGGTGTTGTTATTCATTAACCAAAATATTTAATTCGCATCTCAAATTAAATTTTAGGTCTTTACCTCATCATTAGTGGTCGTCTTAGGAGAACCGCCCGCAGAGCCATTCGGCCATATTGGTCTCAATGAAAACTACAGCAATAGCTACGATGACAACTCTGTGAAATCCGGTTCCAGTTCCAGCTATGGTGCCCCAATAAGTTCAGGCTACGGTGCTCCCGCCAAAGCTGCTTACGGTCCGCCGAAAGCAGAATATGGTCCACCAAAAGCGGCCTACGGCCCACCCAAGAAAGCCGCCGTCTATGTTTACGGCCCACCCAAGGCTGCTCCGGTCAAACACATCCATCACACTGTTGTGTACGTCAAGAAAGGTCGTAGACCCAAGAAATCCTACGGAAAATATATCTGGGTACCACGACTTCCGCGACTAAAGGTCATTCCACACAAGGTTCACTACCGACCTCTCCTAATCAAAGTCCAGAAACCACGCTTCAAGTTTTCTCCACCACGATTCATTTGGTGGTAAAAGCATTATGTGTCAGGAGCTTATTAATTAAATGTTGCCAACCTAGTCGAGATCTTCCATAGGCTAATTTTTCTTGTTTTATCTGCATTATTTGGGATATTTGTTTCTATAAGCTAACCAGGTATGCCAATGCCATATATACCTATATATACGATGTTATACTAAATACTATAAACTACAAAATATTGCCAATCTATATTATTGTTATATACTATTTTACGTACCTTGCGGAATAAATGTCACGTCTGAAGTGTTCTCTTAATTTGAATTTCAAGGTCTAGTCTAGTTTATTATAAACTATTTACTCGCTTCCAAAAAATACAAGATATTTAGACAACAAAGATAAAGACTACCTAGTTTATTGGTTTTGGTCACAAAAAAGTGTATATGCATATCTAATACCCAGTTGCGACTTATCCTTGATTGAACGTAGAGATCCAATCCCTCTCAAAGGACGCAATTTGCGAGGACATGGGCTGATAACTCGGTGGTGGGGCTGCGTGAAGGGGATGATGGTGGTTCATAGTGTGATGTGGGAGCGTGTTGTAGCCTGGTGGGGCCGTGGAATAGTAGTTGATCACGGAGGGTGGGTGGGGGTGCGGTTGTGGGATTACTGGGGAGTGACCATAGTTTCCTCCAGTAGAATTGGCCGCATTTCGGTAGAAGTTGTAGAAGGCACTCATGGCGGAATTGTTACCGGAACCCTGGAGCATGTTATGCTGGAGTTCCTTGCAGGGTGAAAAAGTATTGGGTTCTATGGTCGCGGGTGGGTAGACGGATGTTTGGACAACCACGTTGGGTGGTGGGAATCCGTCCACGGACATCTGATTCGGGGAATTCGGAGTAGCCTTCCCACGGGAGGTCTTGGTCTGATGGTTCAGGTGAATGATTTTGGTCGGAGGGTCAGCAGCAGAGCCAGTGCGCATAGCTCCGGCTTGAGTCATGAAGTTTTGTCGTCCGGTATGTTTCTCGTTGCGGCGGAATTTTGCTCGGCGGTTCTGGAACCAAACCTGTGAAAATCAAATTTGATATATTGTAGGTAACTGAGTTATTTATAGTTCTGCAACGCGATATGCGGTTTATAAAGCCTTTACTCGTGCCAAAATTTTAAGCGCCGCATGATGTTACAAGATTTCGAGGAAAAAGCGTCTATGCCCATGTCTTGGAAAATGTGAAATATTGCATATATCAAGTTTAACTTATAGCTGATATTTTGTCAATGCTTGCCACTTCCGACCGGTATTTTTATATACTCACCGCATGCATAGGGATTTCTACAACGTGTACTTTCGTGATAAACGTCTTTAGTAAGGCATTTTATTTGCATGTCGAATGGGATTATGATTATTGTCAAGCCCAATTACCTGCAACCCTTAAAATACCACTCCTGAGAGAAGTGGTTATAAAGGCAAATGAGTTCACTCACACCAAGCGTGTTTTGATAAGCTAAGGAATATTCTAAGGGATGCCCAGATAAGGTACTTCAAATGTGTTGCAAACGTAAGCATGTCTATTCTTATTTGCATTTACCCAAGGGTCCAAAGGGAATTCACAGAAATGTTTTGGTGTCTCCTTAATATTTGAGTGCATCTTTATACTGGAATGCTTGTATTTTGAGATTATTGATGCTTTATTTCCTGAACAAATACGCCGAGCTGTTTGAGGAGTGTATGAAATTTTATTCTAATAGGTACGTTTAATTTGCATCGGCCGTATGTTCTCAAATACAAATACGAAATTTACATGTTGGCAGTACTGTATACTGAATACAGATATACGCTGAAATGTTGCTCATGAAATATTTCGTTTGAACTCTGAATAGCAAGCAGATGCTTTGGGCTAACTGGTAGCACAACTTTATGTAAAACGAACGAGGAACAACTATATCGTACTCGAGACAAATTGTATCAAAAATTCTTGTTCGAAGAAACACTTAACCCAGTCTCCCGTGAGACTCCATGTTAGTGAATGCAGTTTAATACTAGGAACCTCGGGAAGAAAGACATGAGGCTGAGGCAATAAGTGCGTCTTGTTCTTAAGTACTTATACCCGCCCGTTCTGTAAGAATGCATGTAGAATACTGTACTCACTATGTTGTTAAACTTTTACTCGGGATTTACAACTCCCTTGATAAAATGATTCTGAAATTCAAAATGTTCAAAAAATGTTCAAATGTCCTCCGTCGTGTACTCTCGTTTGTCACAACAGTTGCAGAGACAAAGAACCTTGCTTGAGAGCAACCTAAAAGGAGCTCAGCTCCAACTCTCACCGCCAGGTTTCCGTAACCTTAATTAATTAATTGCGAACGAGAATTTTCTAAATTATGGGGATTCTTCACTTTGTAGATAGTATCACGTAGTACTGTTGGTCATACTACTTTTTATTTCAGCTTGATTGGTTGAGCTGTTTTCGAATAAATTGTACCGTAGTGAAGTGGCCATGCAAATAGCATTGGCGAAATTATTCTGTAGTCGTAATTGTTTCACTGTAATTCAACCATTTAGTTTTAGGTAAAGCGCATCCTTCAGTTTTCGGAGAATATATTTAGCTTAATTTAGCAAGTTTTCCTGTTTCGATTCGTTGATTGGGGACAAAGTCAATGGTACCGAGCTGGACCCTTATTTTCATGGATTAAATTCGTTTTGTAGGTAAACATTTTCAGCCTATGCAAAATTCTCATAAGATCAGTACGTTGGTACTAAACGGATTACACGCTTGCGGTTTGGTGCAATGGAATCAGAGTGGATCCACAGTATGAAAAGAGAAACATATTGATGTCCACTAATTCAAATTAATATTTAAAGTTAAAATCCATATCACCAAACTGCAAGTCCCTATGGTTAGTTTTAACCGAGCAGTAACAATTTTCGTAATACTTTTTCCTGACCGTTATTTTGCACGCCGCCGATTAACCTCCAGCCCCATCTAACGACGACAGAGAACCTATGGGCAGCCTTTAATAATAATAATAATAATCGAATTTATTTGACATACCCGCAGGTTAATCAACTGGGAAGGTTTTACAACCCTTTAGCAGACTAACAATAAGCTATCGCAGCGGATATACGCTGAAACGTATACATACAGTTACAAGACCCTTAAAGTGGAAATGCTCAGGACTCAAGACTTCTGAAATCAAAGATTTGTGACTTTCCGAGTATATCTCAAGTTAAGACACAAGCTCAAACCACGGAAAAAAAGAGCAACACATGTGTGGAATTCACGCTTCGTCAACAATCTCTCACCGAGAAGGGACAAAAAAATTGGAAAAAGAGAAATTGTTTGAAACAGTATCGGTATCACACAGTATTGGAATATTTTTTATATGTAAGCTTATAATATTCCTCTCAATATAACCGCGCACAGTATTCAATACAATTAACATTCTAAAATTAATGGTGCACACGGTTCTACCTAATATTTAAAACACCTAAAAATCTTGCAAATCAGAGGATTAGACAAACTTCTTGGACAAATAGGAAAACCGCTGTATATTTGTTTATGCCAGGACACTTTGTTCCTATTACAAAAAGTACATATCTCGTTATGTGAAAAATATTTCATTTTCAAGTGAGGTGAAGTTTTTATATAAAAAATGTTAAAAACTATGAACTTTTAGTTTCAATTCCTTTTCCCTGTGCGGTTCTTTGGCCAGGATGACATTATGACATGTGACACAGCCACTTGACGTGAATATTTGCTGCACGAAGCAGAAGGACAAAAACAGAGTTTCTTTTGAATGACAATTTCTACATATGTAGCATAATAATATAGCGTTAGTGTGAATACGCCTTGCCTAAAGATTGGAACACTTGCTCCGGAACTCAAACGACAACATGAGTTGACCTTGTCACTCGGGTCACCTAATTCCAAAGTAACCGGGAACCGGGATGTCATGCTACTTCTGTTAACTGATTATTTTTTCTTTAAAAAAACATGCATTGCTTCAAGTCTTCAAGTATCAATTTCTGGAATTCCCTCAAAGCCGAAATGCAGCCAAAATGCGACTTCATATGAAACGCGTATATCTATGGATTGCTGTTAGAATTCGGAATATAATTTTCCGGACAACGCTAATTTAAACATCATTTTACACGTAGTCAAATCAGCATCAACAGTCTATCTAGAAGGGTGCCAATTTAAGTTTAAGTGCGATAATTTATAAGTTTTGCCCTAAACTTTTTGACACGTTTTGTCCTAAGAAGAACGACGTTTTCAACTGTATTCAGCTTTTTAAACCTAACCTAACCTGTAAACACTTAACCTAACCTATTCTAACTTTTCTTAGCATAAATCACGTGACTAATTTCAATAAAATCAATGAACGACTTGAAATACCGATTTGGTTTAGGGCAAAACTTGTTTAAATTTGGGCTAAAAAATATTGATTCTATTTAGAATTGATACAGGATAAACTGGGCTTCGATATGCAGGACAATATCAACTTTAATGTTTCCAGAGCTAAAATTTTTTAAACAAACTTTGTAAGTATACAGATTTCATTTTTATGCCATTTGCTACTCTTCAATTTTCACGCAGAAACCAATTTCAAGAATAAGTAGGCTGAAACTTAAAAAATCTTTTCCAACATATGTTATATACGTACCTACTTTATAAGTTATGCACAATTTATGTTTTAAAAACTTGGGTACTCTTGTCGTGTGGGGCCACACGCGTTTTGACAGCCTTCTAAGTAGCTTATGTTAGGTTAGGTTTGGCAGACCCTGCAGAACCTGTGGCCAGTCTTTAGTGGATTAACAATTATCTTACCGCAGCGGATATAAGCCGCAACGTTCTGGACAAGACCCTTAAGGTAAATCATTTATTCATGATATTTCTAACCTAATCTGGCTTTCTGAACCTAACCTAACCAAAGCTATAAGATTCTCAAAACGCAAGGTACAACACACTACAAATGGCATCAAAACTTGATCGGCTTCGATTTTTCAGAATAGGTTTTAGGGGTAAAATACACTGAATAACGACCTAAATAATTCAATAACTGTTTCGAATGCAAAAAAAAATCTTACCTGAACCCGAACTTCGGTTAGACCAACTTTTCTAGCCAGCTCCTCACGAGCAAAGGCATCAGGGTAGTGCGTTCTCTCAAAAACGCGTTCCAGAGCAGCTAATTGTCCAGGTGAAAATTGTGTCCGATTTCTCCGTCCACGTTTTGAGTCGGCGTCGGCAGAGATGTTAAATGTCTGGTCAGAACTAGTAATGGAAGAAATGTCTTCGCTTGGAGGTCCACGAGTCATGATGGTCACAGGTTGGTATTTAATGTTATACGTTAAGGCACTCAGGAGAGTCCAGCCAAGAAGGTGTCTGTCAGTGTGAAGGACTAGAAGTAAAATGAAAAGTTTTCAGTAGCTGTTTCGGGTATTAGGGTTTCCACTTTCGTCTTCTTGGACTGACTACTGGAAAAATGAAGTACAGGGAGAGCATGTAGCCAAATTGGTGAATGTAAGTGGGCCGGTCTTTCTTTTAGTCTTCTGAGTTCCTCCCTAATTAGCTCATATCTTAGATTTCTCGTCGTCGTCTTCGGGCTTCCCCAAAGTCTTGTAGTCCCTCTCTAAGAAGTTCTCTAGTGCTCTGCTCCGCTCTTGGTACTTGCCAGGGCTGAAAATAAACGGTTGAACTAAGAATCACGGATTTTAGAGTTCTCCGGTTTGCGGCTGAGATTTCAAAACAAAAAACATGCTTTTAGTTCATTTTAGACTCAACGCGTATTCGGTATTGTAAGATTCAATTTGCTATGTTCGGTGGTTCAGTTAGAAACATCATAAATACAAATAATGACAAGGGTTGATTTTCAAAGCGTTAATGTTTGGACGGTTTAGGTTGCTGTTTGTATTTTCTTGTTAGATTGAAATACGCTTAGTGTTCATATTGAATCTATTTGTTCTAGCATAGCGTACAAAACGACCGTAATGCAATCAGCACTTGTCTGAAAGGTCAAATTTTGATTGCAAATTGCCAAATTTGGAAATAAAACCTTTGTATTTGTAAACAGTACCCACCTAAAAGTGGGTCATAATACAGTTTTTGAAATGTTATTAGATGTCAATTTGTACATAACTAGGCTAAATTAAATTTTCGAATTTTAAGCTCAATTAGAATCAGCGATAGTATTATTGAATTAAATAAATCTAGCATAGTAAATTGAAATACCCTAGATCTAACTATGACAAGCACTGAATCAATTTACGTGTTGCTTTTGGTGATTAACTGTAAAGAATAATTCAATATTCTTGCTGATTTATCTGTGTATATTGCGTATACGAATTTCCCATACGTTGTATATTGTAGTGTTTTTAAAAATTACTGCTTTGTCGTAATTACAATTTTTCATTAAATGTGTATACCTTTGTATTTTAAAATGAAACTGCCAGAAAAGCAATGGCTGGAATTTTTGGTTGACTCCAGTCTAACGACGTTGATGAAAGTTAAAATTATCTTGTACGTTATTCTAATTGAATTAATTTACCTTGAACGCTCCGACTGTCAACTGTGTGATCGAGGCTGGAGTTTCCATTTCTCATTCATTTTCGCTCTTATTGCTTCTATGTGTATTTGTATTGAAATCTCGATTCTGACTTGAGTCCCTCTCTAATATATGTTGTATCCCGTATGCGATATTTCTGCTCCGAAATTAAAAGTGACACTTTTTTTGCATTTAACCAATAGATTCTTGTCTAATTTGAGACAGAAAGTCGGAAAAGCAGACAGGATGAGTAAATTGCTACGCTGCAAAGGGATTGGTAATTGAATAATTAAATTAGTTCGACGGAAAATAGAAACATTTAACCTTCATGTTTAGAAACTGAATACAAGTCTTAGGTATGAGACTTGTGCATGCATGGTGCCAGGGTTTCGGTTTCACTATCGCTAATTCAGGTATTCCCAACATAAAACCCCTGCCTGTTTTTACTAAACTTAAGTCGGAGTTAGCAGTTACTAAATAGTAATTCATGTTTGAAAATCAGTTCTTCAAGTGTATAATGATCCTGGCCCTAGGCAAATGGCGATAATCAGTAGTTAACGAAAGTATTAGATTTAGCCCAAACACAGGAAATAGATTCTAGCTTGCAAGCCTACCGCTTAATATTTATATTGTATTCGTCGTCGGTAGGAACATTATTTCGGGTGGCATGTGACATGCCCCGTCATTGGTTAGTTTATGTTTCAGAAAGTCAGCTTACGTTAATTTAAATTGCTTGCTGGACTTTTATTTAAGAACACTGCGAATTTCCTTTTTTTTTTTAAATTTCAGGTCTTCACCCCACCGTTATTGGTCGTCTTAGGAGAACCACCCGCAGAGTCATTTGGTCATATCGGCCTAAATGAGAACTACAGTAATAAATAGCTAAGATGACAATAATTCAATTAATTTGAATTAATTTAATGAAAGGTTCCAGTTATGGTGCCCCAATGAGTTCAGGTTACGGCCCACCCAAGAATGCCGCGTCTATGTCTACGTCTATGGCTCATCCTAGAAAGCCTAGAAATCTTATGGAAAAGATGTATGTATAAGTGCGTAGCTATCACGATTTCCACGACTAAAGATTATTCCATACAAAGTTCACCACCGCCTCTCCTAATCAAAGTCCAGAAATCACGCTTTATATTTTCTATAACCTAACCCGGTAAGTAAATGCCATTTACGATGTTATACCTAAAGACTACAAACTAAAAAATATTACCCATCTATCTTATTGTTATACGTATCACGTATGAAGTGTTCGGTTAACTTGAATTTTAAGGTCTAGTCTAGTTTATTATCAACCATTTACTTCCGCTTCCAAAAAATACAATATGTTTAGCTAGCAAAGATAAAGACTAATTTAGTTTATTGTTTTTGGATTTGGTAATGTGTCACAAATGCCAAAGTGTATATTTGTGACTTATCCCTGATTGAACGTGGAGATCCAATCTCGTTCAAAGGATGAAATTTGCGATGGGGTGGGCTGATAACTCGGTGGTGGGGGTGCGTGAAGGGGATGGTGGTTGATATTGTGATGTGGGAGCGTGTTGTAGCCTGGTGGGGCTGTGGAATAGTAGTTGATCACGGAGGGTTGGGTGGGGTACTCTTGTTTGATTATTGGAGAGTGGCCATAGTTTCCTCCAGTAGAATTGGTCGCATTTCGATAGAAGTTGTAGAAGGCACTCATGGCGGAATTGGTACCGGGACCTTGGAGTTCCTTGTACGGTGAAAAAGTATTGGGTTCTATGGTCGCGGGTGGGTAGACGGATGTTTGGATAACCACGTTGGGTGGTGGGAATTCGTCCACGGACATCTGATTCGGGGAGTTCGAAGCAGTCTTCCCACGAGAAGTCTTGGTCTGTTGGTTCAGGTTAATGATTTTGGTCGGAGAGTCAGCAGCTAAGCCGTTCCGCATGGATCCGGATTGAGTCATCAAATTTTTTCGTCCGGTTTGTTTGTCGTGACGGCGGAATTTTGCTCGACGATTCTGGAACCAAACCTGTGAAAATCAAAAATTATAAATCGTAGGTAAGGGAATTAGTGGTTTTGCAGTGTCAACTGCTATTTAGGGCCAACTTTTCTTTAGCGCTTTATTCACGAAACAATCATTTGAGCAACACGCACACGCTCTACATAACCAAGTGATGTTACAAATTTTCGGGCAAAAACGTTTGCGCAGATCTTTGAAAACCCATGTTGAATATTGCATTGGTATCAAGTTTAACTAGCTTATCTTTTGTCAATGCCTGCCATTTCCGACCGGTGTTTTCATATACTTACTAGCCGCATGCATATGGATTTCTACAGCGTTCGCTTTCGTGATAAACGACTTAAATAAGGCACTTTATTTGCATGTCGAATGGGATTAAGATTATTGTCATGCCCAATTATCTGCAACCCTTAAAATACCGCTGTTTGAGAGGAGAGTTCACTCACACAAAGCGTGCTCTGATAAGCTAAAGAATATTCTAAGGGACGCCAGGTAAGGTACTGCAATTGTATGTATGTCTACTCCTATTTGCATTTGTTAGAGGGAATTTACAGATATTTCTTGGTGACCCTTAATATTTGATTGCATCTTTATACTGGAATTATTGATGTTTAATTTTCTAAACAAAACCGCAAGCTGTTTGAAGAGTGAATAAATTTTATTCTAATTACGTCTAATTTGCATATCCGCCGTGTGTTCCTAAATGCAAATATGAAATTCTCTTCTTGGCAGTAAACTGAATATACACCCTTTACACATATAGCTGCTTAAGATATCTTATTTGAACTCTGAGTAGCTAGCAGATGTTTTGGGCTAAATGCACAACAAGTATTTCCTACTCGAGACAAATTGTATGAAATTCTAGTTTGAAGAAACACTTAACCCAATCTCCCGTGAGACTCCATGTTAGTAAATGCAGTTTAATATTAGGAACCTCGTGAAGAAATGAGGCTGGGGCAATAAGTGCGTCCTGTCCTTAAGGGTTCTGTAAACAATTTTAATCTATGCTAAACTCTCTAAAGATAAGTCCGTTAATACGGAACGGAGAGGCTTTCAGTTTGATGCTATTGATTCAGGGTTATACCATCTACAACTTGAAAAGATGCATTTTTTTTTATGTCAAAATTTTAAAATTTAATGTTGACTGTGATTGGTGTACGCGACGATAGAGAACCTGTGGGTAGCCTTTAGTAGACTAAGACTATAGTAGAGAATAAGCTGATATAAGCTGCAATACCAAGGGATCAGGTTAGTTTCCAGAATGTCAGGTTAGGTTAAGAAGAATATGTGGGCAGTCCTTAGTGGGTTAACAATATCTTACAATATCGCAGCGGCTATTAGCCGCAAAGTTTACGAGACCCTTAATGGTAAGTCTTAAAACTGGAATTTTTAATTGTGGCATTCAACATGACTTCCTAAAACCTAACCTAACAAAAGCTATAAGACTCTCAAAACGCGCAGCGGGGCACAAACAACAATGGAACCAAACACAAACCAGCTGCGGTTTTTCAGGATCAAGGTAAAGGCACTATTGAAGAACCTGAATAGTTCATAAAAAAATTTGAATGCAAAAATATCTCACCTGGACCCGAACTTCGGTTAGACCAACTTTTCTAGCCAACTCCTCACGAGCAAAGGCATCAGGGTAATGCGTTCTCTCAAAAACGCGTTCCAGAACAGCTAATTGTCCAGGTGAAAATTGAGTCCGATTTCTCCGTCCACGTTTTGAGTCGGCAGAAGAGCTGGTAAATGTCTGATCAGAACTGGTAATGGAGGAAATATCTTCGTTGATTATTAGACGTCCATGAGTCATGGTCACGGGTGGATGTTCAGCGTTTACGTTAAAGCACTTGGGAGAGTCCAGCTTAGACGTCTGTCAATGTGAAGGACTAAAACTAAAATGAAAAGTTTTCAGTAGCGGTCGAAAATGGGAACTCGTAATTGCTTCTAAGATATTTCTATGTACCTTACATATATCTCGATTCTGACTTGAGTCCCTGTTCAATATGTTGTATCCTGTATGCGATATTTCTGCTCCGAAATTAAAAGTGACACTTTTTTTGCATTTAACCAATGAATTCTTGTCTGATTTGAGACAGAAAGTCGGAAAAGCAGACGGGACGAGTAAATTGATAAGCCTAAAAGGTATTTAGTAATTGAATAATTAAATTAGTTCCACGGAAAAGTGAAGCGTTTAACCTTCATGTTTAGAAACTGGAGACAAGTCTTTGAGCCTTGTGCCAACCAAGCCCTTGCACCGGCCTGGTGCATGGGTTTCGGTTTCACTATCGGAAATTCCAGGTATTCACAACCAAAAAAAAATCGCTGACTGTATTTCTACTTAAACTAAGTCGTAGTTAGCACTAACAGTTACTGAATTGTAAATCATGCTTGAAAACGAGTTGTTCACGTGAACCCTGGCCCTGGGAAATGGCGATGTTCTGTAACCAAAGTATT
Source organism: Ceratophysella denticulata (assembly GCA_034694925.1). Classification (NCBI taxonomy): domain Eukaryota; kingdom Metazoa; phylum Arthropoda; class Collembola; order Poduromorpha; family Hypogastruridae; genus Ceratophysella; species Ceratophysella denticulata. The sequence continues at coordinate 12,309 of JAQFYT010000882.1, forward strand.
GGAATTTAGACCAATAACAGGAAATCATTAAGATTCCAGCTAAGAATAATTGAGAATAAGGCACGACCATTATCAAGTTTAGCCTACCCCGTCTGTGGCTAGTTTTCAGTGTATTTCAGAATGCCAGCTTAGGTTAGGTTCAAGGGTTGGCCGTGATTTTTGATGCGGCCTATAGCGGTTTTAGAGTCTTACTCTGGTTAGATTAGGTATTCGTAAGTCGGCTTAGGAGCCTTGTCCGGCTTTGAACAACCTAACCTCATTTTTCAAGCTAACCTTCACCTTGTTTTATAACGCGGTGGAATCGCTGTATGCAAAATTAGGCCCCTTGCAATTTATTACATTACAGTCGAATATTGGTTGAAATTTAAAGTTTACTCTAATTTTAGCAAATTTTGACCAGTTATGGACCATATTTTATTGAAAAATTAGCTGAAATACGAGCTTATCTCTGTTTTGCTGTAAAATTCTGGAACATTTCCTGGACAATGTTTCAGTTCCGCTGAGATTTTTATCTCCAAACGTATCAGATTATTGTTGAGAGGTTTGTTTAAAGTGAAAACGTGTGAACACTTGTCCTATGTCATTGTATTGGGTCTTATTTGGTTCACATAATATTGTGGTCTAGTCTCGGTTCGCCATAAATCTTGGGCTGAGGGTGACACGAGCCCAGCCCGAACCTAATCATCCAGAGTCGGAACCAAATGACCCGTTCTCTCTTACTCCATAAACTTCCAAACACTCAAAGTATCTCATTTCTGTTTTGCTTTCATGTGGTCTGTCTGAACTAATCTCAAGATTCAGGACAAGACTCCTAGGTATGCACTGCAAGCAACCTTAGATTTAAGGTTAATTCCTTGTCTGTAATTGAGTAATTTATGGGTCAGACAGAGGTCTCCACCAAAATTGGTTCTCTCAACCATGGACCGTGACCAAGGAGGTGGGTCAGATTTTTCGGACATCTCTATGGCGTACCGCGTACCCAAGCAATTTTCTTCAATTTTTTCAAAGAAATGTCGTTAAAATGGACATTACCAATTAGCTCTGATTTTATTAATTTGTTCATTAAATTCAGTACATACCTCGAAAGTGTAGATTCTTACGTGCACAAACTTTGATAAAAATGTACAATTTCAGGTTATTTTCTGTATTTGAATTAGCGTATTAGCTACACCAAGCGCTTGCTGAATTCCATACTGTCCTTGTGACACAAATCCGCAAGCCTACACAAAGGAAATGCTGATCACATTAATTATGTTACGCGTATTGATATCTATGTATACTCATACTACGTACATTCATCTTATTTTGGTCGAAATATTGCTTGGGATTGGGAATCGCAAAGTATCACACCAGTAGTGAAGCTGTATTTCAGGTTGGCATTTATGGAGCAATTAAGTCATTAGATCCTTGAATGAGATTTTTGAGTGTTGCTTATGTATGACTCTGTGTGAAAGAAGGAACACAGGGAACAGGAGACCCTGACCAAAGACAAGGTTTTCTCTGTACTGTAAACGACACCCGTCGTGGTCCTTGCTCTTAAAAACCTGCTGACAAGCGAGTCCTAAATCTTCCCTAACGTCTTCCCCATCCCTTCAACCAGAAAAAGAACCTATTTCCAAAAGATTCTGAACCGGAAATCCTCATTACCATGAATTTTCTTTCACATCAATTTTTGCAAAAGAAAGAAGGGATGACGGACGACGAATGGATGTCCATAGTACTTAGGTGTACAGTGTTGTCCTGTTCTTGTCAAAAATGGTTCTACGTTTATCCGTCAAAAATTCAAACTTGTTCCTTTACTTCGTTTCGACATTTTTGGTTGGTTTAAAGTTTAAAATCAGATTTTTTGGGGAAACAGAAAGCCAAGCGCAAGCTAAGACTGAGCCACACACTTTCCGAAGGTTACATGTCGTTTCGTCTTGTTTTTTGTTTTTTCGCCTTTTGACCGGTTCGCCTTTGTAAAGATCCTTGCCTTGGTTAGAGTTAATCCTGTTAAATTGGCACAACGAGCTTAACATAGTAATTATAATATGCAGTTTTGTTGACCCCAGCATTATAACTAAGTTAAAGGCTGCAATAAATAGCATCAGTGCGCGTCTAAACATCTAACCTAACCTAATGTCCAACAACGTAACCATTAAACGGGGCAAATGAGCAGCGCGCGCGCATCAGTGTGAGCGTTAAGATGCCGAGGCGAAAAGTCGAAAGGCGAAAGGACCCGAGGCGAAAAGACCGGGGGCGAAAAGGACAAGGCGAAACGACCGGACACGGGTCTAGGTGACAGACGGAGGTAAATAATAAAGCGAGAGAACCTGAGTGAGGTCTGAGACGTCCTCCTTTGGCCGGATCCCCAACAGCTGGATCATCTGCAGATGAGAAGCTGACGTAGGCCAGGACTTGGGACCGACTCGTCTTCCCATCAATTCTGTACAAGAGAGAGAAAGGAGTCCCATGAGACCTCAACACTGGGCAGGGGCACATGCTCCCCGTTCCAAACCTGGATTTACACCCAAGCATATATATACGGACAGGTTTCAGAATAATTGGATTAAACCAGAGAGCAGGCTAACGAAACTCGACAGCAGCCCTTGTTTCTATTCTATGATTCGGGAAGAAGCTTTCGTCGACAGACACGGAAAAACATGAAACATAACACAGCTAGAATGGGCGTGCGAGTAGATCTAATAATATTTTACGCCAGCCTAAGATTCTGAGCATTCTGAGCATGACAGAAAAATTGTGGCTGATTTTATATTTTTTAGAATAAGCGCATTTTCGTTAATACGATTTATAAAATTTCATTGAACTAATAATTACTAAGAAATTCCTGATATAAAAAATATTTACAATTTCAGTAAAACGCTGAAATAGGGAATTGTTTCAAAAGAGCAGGTATGTACATGTAAGTTTATGTATGACAGTGTGTTCAATGCTACTCCACAAACTAACAAGCAAATATTTTGACAATAGTTCTATTCATATTTGCGCATTCTATTCATTCGATTTCAGTTTGTAATTTGTAATAGGGCACGAACGGCGCTTTTATTGAGCCATCAACAATTCAGGGTATTTAAGTTTTTGGCGCGCCATAAAATTCACAATATTCTAAACAAACCCAATTAATTATTTTTGAAACAAATACAGTATTTTGCAACCTCTCTGAACAATCCGTACGCTATATTGGTATACAAGGTATTCTCTCCCGAGGAAATAGGAGAACCTATATTCATTCTGGTAGTCACAGTCACAGCTACAGCTACCTAAATACACAGATTTACAATACGCCCAGTCGGAACTCCTAGATTGAGGAACTACATAGTATTACACAAGAATATTTATTAGCATTAACTGAGAAATACAGGGAGCCCAGAGCCCTGAACTATTGATCCATCGGTAGTGAAATGAGCCCTGGAGAGTCTTTTGGAACCCAGAAAGGAAAATAATCCTGGAGCCAACTACGTGCTCAGACTCCTGAAAACATTTAATAGTAAATAATAGGGAGCCCATTCTTGTGATTTTTCTAAACAGAGATTTATTTCTGACAGTTAGAGAAAAAAACTATAGATCGTCTATCGCCTAATGGTTTCAAACCCCATTTATTCACTTCCAACCCTCTAATGTATATTTTAGACTCTCTCCGAGCCTGCCAGTAGTGGAAGAGATGTAGCGATGGGATCTTATGTTTTCCTCGCTCTGTTTCCGACTCTCCAAGTCTTCGAGACTCTAGTACAAACACAATGGGAGAACTAATTCAAGCGTTTGATTCTTCAATGAACGACTCTCGCTCTCTCGTCTCCTTATGGATCATAAATGAGCCCATTCTGATTTCTTATTTATGGGCTACTTTGTGGGAAAGAAATCTGGGGGATTGAAGAGAAAACAAAAACTGACTTTTACTCTCGTTCCTACTCCAACTTTTATAATGGCTGTAAAGAAGTGTTTTTACAACTTTCACCATTGTCTCTTTTCCTAATTTAAAGTAGAAAGTTGTTTTGTGTTGTGCTGTGTTGTTTGAGATACCGATGGCTTACACGATCTACAGCACTTATTCCTAGATTCCACGCTGCACGTAACAAGCAGCGCTCAATTCACCCAGTGATTGTCTAACCTAAACGGAACTTATACATCGGATAACTGTAGCGTTTGAAGCTGCATAACCTAACCAAAACTCGTGTTTACGCTACGCGCAGTGTGCGATCTAAGGGCTGTCGATCGCACCTATAGCCGGTACCTTGTTTTGGGTTTTGGTGTGTGTACCTGAGGAGCAGTGTGGCAATCCCTTGGTCTCCAAAGAGGACGACGGGCGGCGAGAAACGACTATTTTCCGCACAGAGTTGAATGGCTTGGGATGAGGGAACGGCGACGTCACCGTCCGCAAATTGAAGAAACCCCTTGGCACACCTGGGAATAAGGTCAAAGGAAAATTGAGACATGAATAAACCATTCCTTCCAGTCCAGACGCTCTAAATAATGCAAATGTGTAATGAGCTCGAAAATCCCGTTACAATTCATCTCTTCTCACAAGGAAATTCATCACGGCGTCTCCTTCCCACTCCATTTATTATGCATGCTGTATTGGGGTTTCATAATGCAAGAAATCGTTTCATCCAGCCAGAACTAGGCAAACTCATCTCATTTTTGACTAACCCTTTGTAGTAGTTTGCCATTTTTGGATTCTTTGATCAAAGGCCTTTGACTGTGTACACTACATAAACGTATACCTGCAGATGAGATGCGAGAGCAAAGAGGATAAAACATTGAGTATTGTTGTTGCTTTGAAAAAACGATGAGTCGTGGTCGTAAGTTCTGAATAGCAGAGTGCTGTGCTACATTCCTCCGGCTAAAATTGTACTTTCTCGATAATATAATTACAGTCTATAAATTCTGGCCCTGTAGTCCGTTGCTGTTATTAAGGTTGTTTAAAGGTTTCCTTTTTACAAATTTGAACTTACGCCAAATCGAGTAATCTTGATAGGTGGCATATGGCTCTGATTGTAAATGTTAGATAACTATTTAAACAGGTAGCTTGTTACCATTTGGGATAAGCTTCCACACTATCAAGTTATTTGAATTGTCAGATTTCAAACTAAAATTTTAGAAATTGTGCACGGTACATGTAGTGGTAGTTGCATACCAACTTATCTTTAGATACATTTGCATTTTTTTCGTGTTTTCTCGTCTCGATATCACAGATAACTCGTAGTACGGAAAGCCGTCTACTCGTTCACTCACTCTCGCCCTACCAGTCAACCACATGGCCATAGTTCACACCGCGGCTCTCGCTTTCTCCACTTTCCAAGCATCAGCATTCCGTAGCTGGATTCGGAACCCACGACAATTCATAGCTTTGCCGTTTGCATTGCAACAATTCTTAACGCTGATTTCAAATCCGCCGCAGTCTGTCGCGGGTCAATTCTAAGCTTAAAACCTGCCTGACGGCACCTTGGGACCAGAAGGAAACGATGATGGATATTGGAAAAATTAAATAAATATTATGACTTTTCATATGATTTTTGCTTCATGTTGTTTTATCGATGATGAATGAATTATTGAATTCGTATATAAAAATATACTTAAAGTATTACAATTGGTTCATTAAAGTTTGTGATCAATTAGCATCAGATGTAATAATGCTGACAGATCTGAGCTTATAAGGAACAAAAAAAAACATTGTTTTGTAAGATTTCTTCAAAGATTTCGAAAAAAAATATGCTGCACAACTTTTCATCGCGCAACGACTTTGCTGCAATTCTGAACTTCTTTAAAATGTGAATTGTAAACAGACAGACAGAAGGGCTGGGTCATCCCATAAGACCTTCTGGTCTAAAACCCTGTGGTTCAGAAACCCAAGATCAAAATTCTCAACGGTCAAATTACTGCAGTACTTTATCAACTTTGCAAAAAAATTTTAAAAAAAAACCAGAATCAAAATTTTTTTTTGATTTTCCCAAATGTAAATTAGGAGCGCGTGCCTACTGTGTATAAGCTATAATATAGGTAGTTAATAAGAATTAATTACGTCTATAAAATGTCGCTGCGATTTTTTATTGCTATGAATTTAGCGCGATGTACTCATCCGCAATGTAGTATTATGCTACTCTTGGTCAGGAGAGAAAGGAGGCTTTCTCCTCCTAACTGGGAGGAAACAATGAGAGGCGGCTGACTCCATCAACAACTTTGTCACGCCTCATGACACAACATCAATATTAAACTCATATTTTACTCAGTAGGCTGAGCCAGGAGGCTGAAGGCCTGTCTTAGAAAGGAATCCGAATACCGTGCAGAAATGGGAAGAGAAGACTCTCAGACAACGTTCTTAAGAGCAACGCCTTGGCATGTTTATGTAGGTCCTCTTTTATTTGTAATCTTGGGCAATCACGAGATTCAGGGCTTTAAATTATTCTACACTTTCATTTCGTTGAAAACACAGGGATTCCGGATTCTATTTTGGAAAAACGTCATGGTCATGCTACTATAGAGTATTAGATAATTTATTTTGGTGTCGCTTTCTTTTTCTTGGTCTATTAAAACCAGGGCAAGTTTTCACGGGTGTTGCCCTGAAAGACCTGATTCTAAGATTTGGTTATACGGTTTTGATGGCGAAGTACAAAAATACTCTACCCACCGCCCAGTGCTGATTACTACACCCTACACGGATCAAATGCAACTTGTCATTTGTCATGTATTCAATACTCTATACCGCATTTCCTAACCCCACTTTATTGAAAAAAATAAAAAATTCTTGAACATAATGTGCGATAAATGCTTCACATATAAGAATACATTAGCAGTGATATTTAATTCACTAAGGTCAGGGTGTCAAATGTGACAAATGGTATGACATGACCCACAATAGCACATTAACAGTTGTGTTTTATAGATGGGGTTAAAAGTTACGAAACAAAACGCACCGGAGAGTGAGCCATCCACCATCCAGCATGAATAATCGGTAAGCTGATTAAAAGAGGTCACATGATGTTTTACTTGTTTACCTGTTTTCCGAAGCCCAAACTGAGAATAACGTAATAAAAAGTACTTTTACATCCAACCCTTCGTCCCTTGTCCTGTTCTGTCCACCACCACGGTGTGCTAACACTATCACCTACTCCAAACACTTTTAATGGGAAAACGTGTTTTGGACTGAAGAAATACATCTTGGGCAAGGCTTGGGCCCATGTCGAGTGTGAATCTTTTAACAAATCCATCCAATTTCACGGATCTCAAACTCAAGCCCAGGGATTCACGATTCACATTAAAGTTTATTTGGGTTTATGGACTCACCACCGTATTTTAACACTTTGATGGTCAACCACAAAAACCTTATCAAACTCGGCTTCCCACTCTTCTCATGTTTATAGCTCCGGCTCTAGCCCGTGGATTTCTCTAAAACTACTTTTCCGCTACACAGACTTCTTTCATTTCTGAAACTTTTGTGAACCTTCTTATTTTCCCATTCAACTTTCCTTCGGAGAAGTCTTAACTTCACCATACCAATTTCTATTTACGAATTTTCTCTTTTATTATGCTAATCTTATCTCATCTGCTAAATCTCACAATCAGTTCTTTCGAACCACGTCAATACCACAAACATGTTTAAATCTAAATATATACGATATGATATGTTATGTAATTTAATATAGATCCGATATATTATATTCAATCAAAGGGAATGCCACCATGCATTTATTAACAAATTCAATTTATACCCCGTATGAGCAGCCTACCAGAACCGAATGGGTGTAATTTAATAACGCCGATAAATATTCTGAAACTTTGGCGACACACGTGTTCAGACCTAATTTTTGCAAATTCGGCGACAAATAAACTTAAAAACGCCT
>JAQFYT010000883.1:0-20144 GCA_034694925.1 Ceratophysella denticulata
TCGTATTTGGTGACTGTCTGTCAATTTGCTGTGGTTGCTGACATTTTGCTTTTGGGTGAGGTGACTGGCCAGGCCATCGACCCGAGGACCTGTGGACCCTTCTTTGTCTGGACGGTGATGGAGGCAATATGGGTAAGTTATGTCAAAGCGACAACACAAACCTGTGCTTACAGCTTGTACTTTGTACATTTTATCTAGTCAAGTATGTAGTTAGTCATAATAATTATTAATCATAGTAAATGTAATTTTGAGTATTATCTGGGTTTTCCTCTTCATTCTGGGCATGATACCTTCATGCAGGCCAGGCGGCCACCAGAATTTTTGGCTGTAAATATATTACCAAGGTCACGTCAATTTTTTTTCAAATGTACAGGGTGTCACACAATCTTTCATAATCATTTTAGCTTTTGTTGGCCTAAATCAATTGCAAAAAAACATAACATAACTTTTTTTCACCGTAAATTAAAAAATATTTATTTACTCCGTTCATCCAACGAGTTATATTGTTTCAATACATACATTTCATATTTGTTGGCATCATTTAGAATAAAAACTAGAAATCTGCAGAACCCATATATGATCCACCCTGTATTTTTGAGCCTTTGTTCACTGTAAATTGAAAATTACTAATTCACTCCGTACATTGCGCTATATTATTTCAAAATCATACATTTCATATTTATTGGCATCATTTAGACTACAAACTAGATATCTACAGAACGCATAAAGTATAAACCCTGTATTTTTTAGCCCAGACTGTTGTCTGTACACTGCTACTGCTCTGCTGTCGATTGTTATTGTAGGTTTAGCGCGTTTATCCAATCGATGTGTCGAAGTAATGATTTCCTGTTGTATTCCAGATTCCACTCCCAATATCAAGCGCAGATGTATCGCTGTAATTTGTCCGGAATCCAAGACCGTCCTTATTTATTTCCTGTAGTTTGTTCCGGTTCCAAGACCGTCCAAATTTTGTTCACAAGAGGTAATGCAATGTCAGTATCTAATCTATCGGTTTATCTAATCGTGAATCAAGTCTATTTGTGAATGTATAATGTAGTAAATCTTTGTTCGTTTATTGCAGTTCCCAGTCCGTTGATCGCTTATTGAACAGGGTATCACTTCAGTAGTCTGTCCCGATTCCAATTCCGCCCTGTATTCGACATGGGTAAAAGAAAAAACCCTCGGCAGCTTAGCACCCGAAGAGCCAACCGTCGAAGAGGTTTGAAAGCAATTCGAGCTGCCAGCTCAAAATCTGACTTCGAAGAGCCTGCACCAGATACTCCAACTTCCACGCATTCCCAACCTCATGTTGTTTTACCGACAAGCTATAAGCGTCAGCTGCCAGATCTCGCATTGGATAAGGAGCAGATAAAAGAACCATCAGTAGCACTAGTAGAGACAAGAAGAGAGTCAACTGCAAATGATACACCTCTACCTGAGGCTAAGCCCGAATCCCGTGAAATTCCAGAACGTGATTTAAAACTTCAAAAATTAAAAGGCAGAAGGATTCTAACGGTTGAAAGCATCAATACTATTGTAAAAAAGGCCACACTACACGCCCTAAAATGCTCCGAAGCTGATATACATCTGGCCAGTGAAACACGAAATGGATTGGAAGGAAGGCTCACGTTTGCCTGTAGTTGTGGGCGTAAGTTCAAGGTACAAACTGACACCGGTCGTGTCTCAATTCCTGTTAACGATGCTGTAGTCTGGGCCGCACATTCCTCTGGCACAAGTTTTTCAACCATGAAAACAACAATGAGCACCTTGGAAATACCAATGCAGTCTTTTAGTCTCTACAAGAAGTTAGAAAACAAGGCAGCAGAACAATTTGCATTAGCTCTACAGGATCATATAGTGCAAAATTGGAAAGAAGAACTTCATCTAGCGATGGAAGCTGCCGACCATGTCACAACTGCCGGTGATTTACGTTACTGCTGTACCGTACAAGTCGACGGGGGTTGGGCAAAACGAAGTTATGGTCACGGCTACAATTCCAGTTCAGGAGTTGCTGTGATTATTGGCGTTAAAACCAGGAAGGTCTTATGGATGTCTACTAGAAATAAGAACTGTTATCAATGCTCCCGAAACGTGAAAGCCGGTAAGGCTAAAAATCACAAGTGCAATAAGAATTGGTCAGGATCATCTTCAGCCATGGAGTTGGACATAATACTGGAGGGCTTCAAGAAAAGTTTGGCCATGCATAACCTAGTTTATAAGCGCATGATTGGTGATGGAGACTCGTCCGTATTTGCTGATGTTGAGCACGTGTGTCCTGGAATCAGAGTTGAAAAAATAGAGTGCGTAAACCAATTCATCCGGAACTTGACCACAAAAGTAATAAACATTTCACAAAACAAAATCACGGGTAAAAATGCACCTAAAATTCCAAAAAAAACAAAACTGGGTGGCTTCAGTTCGATAAAGAATAACCATTTGAGTGCGCAAGGCTATCGAGTACAATTCCTTAAACAGACCAACTACTTCCGCGAACACACTAATAGAAGATTTTGAGAACGTTTTACCACATGTATTTAACGACCACTCAAAGTGCAAGTCATATTTCTGCACTCGGAAACCAGGTGTTAACCTAATGGAAACAGTTAAGAAATCCAATTTCTACAAACCATTGCAGGAAGCCATAAATCGCGGAGTTATGCTGGCTCCGAGGCTCATCCACAACTGCGTTAGCAACTACGCTGAAAACTTTATGTCCATCTGCAATAAGTACATATCAGGCAAGAGAGTATATTACGGTCACCGTGGTGGTTACGATATTCGCATGATTTGCGCAGTTTTTGCATACGATGACTGCAGCTTCTGGGCCCCATCAATGTTTTCATCCATTTACTAGACTTGCCCTACTACGCCTTGGACACTTGCAAGACAAGTATCAATTAGATTGAGGGACAAAAGTCGGGCACCGAATCCCGCTCGGAAAACGCTGTTCCATAAGGCGACAAACTCTTCAACTGATGATACCGATTATGGACCAATGTCCCGCCAAGCCGACATTGATGATGACGTCTTGCTACGACAGATTAATAAGCTTTACCAAGAATTACAAGTTACTCCTTCCAAGCAGGCGGAGATAGAACAAAGTACCAGGGCACCGAGTGACACAGACGAATGGCACCATATGAGGAGAATAAGAATCACCGCGTTTAACGCACATAAAGTGTTCAAGCTACAAGATGCAACTAATAACAAGACGATACTGGATCTACTACTGTATCCAAAGAACTTAGACCATCTTGCTGCTCTGCGATATGGAAGAAAGAACGAAAACAACGCCATACTTAAATATGAAGAGATGCATGGGGTTCAAGTAACACGATGTGGGTTGTTCATTTCTCTTGTCAACGGCGTGTTGGCTGCGTCTCCTGATGGACTTGTTGGAAACGAAGGTTTGTTAGAGGTCAAGTGTCCATTTGTGCTGGATGGAAAAGACCCTAATGACTACGTTAATGTTTGCGGGAAAAGTCCTTTCATGAAGCGTAGTAAACAAGGCGAAACCTATGAAATCATTAAATCACATCCGTACTATCACCAAATAGTCATGACGCTACATGTTACTGGTCGGAAATGGTGTGATCTTGTGGTCTGGAGCTCCGGTCCAAAGTTCTTGGACGAACATTCTAACACCCTTATCTGGGAAGAGCGAACTGGAATGGCGGTAATTATACTAATCAGTCGAGATTCTGATACGGAAGCATTATTTAAATCGATGACGACAAAGCTCTTGAAGTTCTGGTGGTCTGACCTAGCTCCCGAAATTGTTGATCCCAGAAAACTTAACAAAAAGCCATTCCGTCAACCAGAATATTGCTTACAGGCAATGAGACAGAAGGAGAAGAGAAAGACACAAAAGGAATTATTGAAAGTACAGAGTTTGAGTACCCCTAAACCAGAAGAACCTTCGTCCAGCAGTTTGACGAGACTTCAATACAAGCCGCCACCTTTTCATTATTCAGACGAGAGCGACTGAATATTCTAATCGTAGTACAATTTATACTTATTTGCATCACTGTACCCTGGTCAACATACACTCACTTAACAAAATACAATAATATGGGTAATATGTCAGTGAATTAATTTAATATAATCAATAAACTAATTAGATAAAGGGTATTTGATTAATTTGAATTGGAAAAAAATGTAGAAAACGTCGTGGCCTATACCTACCTAAATAATTTTTTCTAATAACGCATGGATACATTACATTCAAGACAGACGACAGACATATATGTATGAGTAGATTTAAATGCGGTAAATGTTTGTCCCTAGGTGGCGTCAATTTGGGGTTGCTGATTTTCCGCCCGTTCGGTATCATGTGCCGCCACTTTGCGAAAGTATAAACTTCTGCCGAACAGTACGGGGTCAGACTGCGTTAGCAACAGCAAAATCGATATATTGTAAACTAATAATTCAAATTTCCAATCCCTGTGAGGAGCAAGAGCGAAATGGGTCGCTGCCTTGCCGCTCGCTCTCTCTCTTGCGCTGCACACCGGCTGCATGTAATAAAAGTCAAAATATTATCCTCAATGATATTTCCTTTAATTTGGGGTATTATATGTCGTGGTACGATTTTCGGAAGTACGGACATCTATGAAGGTATTTCGTGTATGCTATTTCATATTTTTCTTTACATGTGCATTATTTTTTTTAATTTATGTCATTTATTCGGCAATTGTTTGATTTAATATTGGTCAACTTATATGGAAGCCATATAGTAATAAAAGATCCGTTGTATTTACTCTGTTTACTAAAATAAAATTAACGTAATATAAGGAATCGGCTCGGCCAGCAAATTGGCTACGCTACTCGTCTATTCGGATGGATGTAGATTATAGGAGTTGTCACATGGGGGCCAACTTGTAAACCTTGGGTGATTGGGAGACTGAATCATTTCACATGTTTTGGGGCTCGCGGATTCGTCAATCCACCTTAAGAATCATTACGACGTTATTTAGCTCATTATATTAACCCATTTTACTTATTCCTTGTAATGAGATTTCAAGTGTTAAGAAAGAAATATCTGTTGAGTCCAGTAGCGTACAATTATATACACTTCGAATAAGAATGCTGGAATATCCCACTCCCACCTTACGGTTTTAAATTACTCCGAGTAAAGTTTATTTAGATTGAATTGTGGGTCGGTCGTGGACTGGTGAATATTTCGTTTTAGTGCTTCGGTTATAAAAATTATTTTATTTTATTAATTAGAGTGCAGTCCACGTAGGTAGACTTTGTGTCTTTTTAAGACACTTTTATTTATTGTTTTTGAAGTCGTTTGAATAAATTCTGTTAAAGGTTATAATGTGAGTTATATATGTAAGACAGATTTCTCCTGGTCCGAATCTATTGACGTACCATTAGTAAGTACTCAAATTGACCGTATTGTGTCTTTTAACTAACTTTAGTTTAGGTTCTAAAATGTCAGGTTATGTCAGGATGAAAGCCGATAGCCATACTTTAACAGAACCTAGCTGGAAATTCAAAACCTAACCAAACCAAAGCTACAAGACTATCAAAATTTATTAGGTCTTCAGCTAAAATTTGAGTCATTTTCGAAAATACGAGACATAAAAATATTGGTTACCGTTTTCTCTCCGAAAAAACCATATTTTTTCGTATAGGAAATCCCATATACATCGATACAAATGACACAGATTGTCCAGAATTGACGCTTTCTTATTTTAGCAAGTACCAAATTTTTCTGAGTGTTTTTTTTTGTGCTTTCTCCGATTTTCTCCGAGACAAAACTTACCTTCATATGAAAGGAACCAAGAAACTACTATAGAGGCATTAGGTTTGACTGTAGAGAAAAAAGGGTTTCTGATGAGTATAACCTGATTTGATTATCAGCTTCCTTCGTCTACACTTCTTGTTCCAATCCAGGTTCCAAGAGCAACGAAGCCAAGCCAGGTCGTTAGACTTTTCTTCTATGTTGTAAGAAGCCCATTCCCTGGACTGTCACTCCGCGACAAATTACATTACATCCAAGGAAAACTCTACACTATTCCAGCTGAGCACTGCTGCTCTGGCACGGATTCCTCTTCGTATACCCACACCTTGGGTATACGAGTTAAAAGTTAGCTTGGTTTGGGCTCAATAACCTGCCAGACTAACCCAGGTGACACCGATTGGACGTTTGATGCCTTAGTCTTTACAGACACTAGGGCTTTTTAGTCTCCAAAATGGATTAGGTACAGATAACAGTCGGGTTTCATCAGTTACAATATTCGTCGGTTTTACCGAACGTCAATACTTTATTTACGATTTAAAGTTTTTCTCATGTTTTGAATTAGTTAAACTACCTGCGTGTAATATTTGGAATTACATATTTTGCGCGAAAAATAGGATTTCGGTCGTTCACGTTCGGATTTTATTGAAATTAATTGGCTTATGATTTATGTTTATGTTTAAAAAACGTTATGGTAGTATAGATTTAAGCGTAATTGTGTTAAGTTAGGTTTGAAAAAAAAAGTTCACAAATGAAAACGTCGCTCATAGGACAATGTTCAATTGGGATCTATACGATTCAATTTGATTGGTGCTTTATATGCTGAAAATACATTCTTTTGAACGGGTTTTATTCTAAAAACTAAAGGGCTAACATCGCTTCCGTGCTTATTAATGTTCATGAAGGTTAACGACGGAAATTTCAACTTCCGGTAGGAATCACGAGCTGCAATATAATTTTACACACGAAATCGACGTCTAAAAATGTTGCTCTATGCCACGGATGAGGTGGATGGATCAATGTCCAGTCCCACAATCTATTACCATTAACCTATTTGACGACGGGCTCTAAAGTGCCATGACCATTACATTTCCTACAGTAGGCACTACAAATTACAATGAAGACGGAAATTAAGGAATTGATTAATCAGTCACATTGGGTGCCTGGAGAGATGAAATTAACTCTCAAGAAACACCGGAGAAAATCCTCATCTGCTGGGATACTTAGCTGTATTTTTAAGCTGTAATTTGTTTAGCCAATCCGAAAAGGAATCAGTAGCCATAAATAGCATTCACAATGTAATTACCTACTACGCTCGGATCGGAATGAGCCGTATTCCGTAATGATGCCGTAGGGAATACTGTAGCGCGTATTTCGGCTATTAAGGCAATTCTCATATTTTGAATTTTGGCTGAAGTTCTTAGTGCTAGGTAATGGGTAAAATACGAATCATCCCGCCCAATCTCCTCGATTGTTTCTCTGAACTGTGCTTTGTCCATTCACCATTTGCTAACATTACAACATACCTACCGCCAAAATTCAAAATTTTAGAATAGTCTTAAGTTAATAAAATATGATGAAAGCTGGTGAAAGCAATTATTCGCATACACGATTTTCGAAATCTCATAATGTGTTTATTTTATTATTATCTTCCCCAATTTTGATTTGAGAGTTTTCTCAAAAGTCATCATCGTCGGGAGTGTAGGGCCTATAGTTAACCATGAACAATTGGAGCGTCGTCGGAGACTCCATATTTTACTTAGCATTCCATTATAGCATTAATTTAATTGTATTCAATACAATAAAACACATACCTTATACCATACCAATAGGAAACTGTTCCAATCCACAAGACAGATAATCCTTTCACACGGGTTTAACAACAGGAAATTCAGTTATAATAATTTAGTTATAATTTACGGTTAAGGGTTAGAGAATTACCTTAACATTATAATGAACATCCATAAAGCGTCACTCGAACTCAACTTATAAATAGATTTAACAATTAGCTTAGCACCGTTTTAATTAATTTGGAAATTCTAATTTTACCTGCGAATACCCATTTTCGTAGTTTCAAGTCTTGTTCCGTAGCCAAGTTTACATTGGTGCTTAATTTAATTATATGCCAAACGCCTCAATATGACCATTGACACTGACACACCATAGTAGATCATACCATACTCATAATATACTTAACATACATACATAGAATTTAGAACCCTATTCGTATAATTAAATACTTAATTAGCACGTAACACTTATCATTATTCAATATCACCGTATCTTTGAGACAAAAATTTTGTCGGTTGACCGCTGGATTTACATTTTGGTAGATGGGTGGTAGGCATTCCAATCTAACACTGCTAACTGATATACCCTGTCTATCGCTAAGGTTCCCTAATTAGTTGAAATACTAAAATTCGTTAGGACCCGTTTTATAAACTCTATAGTATAATTTCGTATTTAGAATGTGCTTATAGGGACCTGTGTAAAGTGTTTCGTAGATTCCTTGAAGAATGCGCAAAGTTCGAGGAGATGAGGTTTGGTTAGGTTAAGCATGTATGAAATTTCGCGTAATTAGCCGTTTCTCCGATAGATGCAGACACATTAGCGGGCAGCTGGGGGCATCCCAGTAGTGCCGGCAGATTTTCTGGTCTAAAATTGCACGAAATCCGTAACCAAAATTGTGTTAAAAAGGTTTTGATTAGCCTAAAAAAAATTATTTCGACTACTTTCTCCCGCAACTTTCTCTGGGTATATTCGTCTGTTTGGTTTAAAAAAAACAAGGAGTTGATTTATTTTCTTTTGTGTGTGGAAGGCGGGAGTGTCATTTACCCAAGACGTCGAAGCCATAAATTACTTCCGTCGACCCCATCTCTCATCAGAGGAGAGGCTGAGGAAAGAGAATGGGCTTATTATACTGACAGGGACAGGAGGAGGCGGAGGAAGAAAGGTGAGAAAAATAAATGAAAAAAAAAACTGGGAGAAAACCCACTTTCACTCCCTCGTCTCAACAAGACCCAGAAAATTCATTCCCACTGTCATCTCGAGAAAAAAAAAGAAATTGAGGATCAGGTGGAATTCCAGGATTAGATTTTCTGATTCGTCGTCAATTGTGTACGGTTCTGAGTTCAAGGTGAGTTAATTACGGTATTATTGGTAGAAATTTGAAAGAATGCGCGCTGTTTGAGAGATTTTTTTTAACAGAAGAGAAGGATTTGCATTGGCTGAACAAACTAATTGCTTTCTGATTGGCCATAAATGGCGGCAATAATTTTTCATTGGCTGACATTTGAAATAGCTTCCTTCCTGATTGGCTGAAGAAAGCAGTAATGATTCTCTTTGGTTGACATTTGAAAATGCTTGCTTCCTGAAAGGCTATGGACAGCAAAGATTTTCATTTGATTACATTTGAACCTCCTTGTTTCCTGATTGGCTACGGACAGCAAAGTCTCTCATAGGGTGATATTTTAAAAATTTTGCTTCATGATTGGCTATGGGCAGCAAAGATTCTCATTGGGTGAAATTTTAAAATCCTTTCTTCCTGATGGGCCATAGAAGGCAGTAACAATTCAAGTTTGCTGACATTTAAAACTGTTGGATTCCTGATTGATTATTAAAAGAAGAAATACCTAATTCTCATTGGTTCAAAGTTAAAATCCTTGCCACCTGATTGGCTATAAAAAGTGGAAGTGGTTTGATTGGCTGTAACTTGAGCATGCTTGCACGATGATTGGTTTAACAAGAACCAAATATTTTCATTTGCTATATTGTGGAAATCCTTGCGCTCTGATTGGTAGTATAAAATGATTTTCATTGGCCGAAATTTGAAATATTTTTATTTTCATTGGAGTTTTTCATTGTCTGACAAAAGAGAATCCTATAGCTTCTTGATCCTGATTATTGTCTAAAAGAGACAAGGGGTTTCATTTTTAAATTCAATCAATCATTTGCCTCGACTTTGATATTTCGTTAATATTATCAATATAATTGACACCGTGCATTTAAAACAACCGGAAATAAGCTGTACACAACAAGACGATGCAATTTTTGCGCTACGAAATCACCCAGCGCTTCGTCTCTATCCAGCAGATAAGCTTGTCAGAGCAAGGTGATTCTCATTGTGTACTCAACCACAACAACAGATCCAGGGCTAGCTGATTAGCCCGTGCTTGTGCACAAGACAAAGTGGGAAGACTGCGAGGAGAATAGAATGGAAATTCAACCTGACGCACTCAGGCTGCTGGGCTGTTTCGAAAAACGAAGAGTACAAATCCCATTACGAAAATGTCAATGAGCCGCCGTACGTAGTTTGGCGGCTTGGATTAAAAAAAAAGGCGAATCAAATGAAAAATATCTGGCTTAAAAAAAATAAGCATCTTTGCCGTATGAAATATTTTGTTTTCTATCGTTTATACAACATTACAGGTATCAAAGTTTATGTCCGGTTCCTGTGTGGAGATTCAAGTCGTGTCAAACATACGTAAACATCTAACTAAAATCATTTCATAGTTGTGCGTGTCATTAAAACATACTTAATTATACCCATATAATCGTATCGTGTGGATTGTGCGCGTTATGAAGTGAAATCCCCATGTGTATACCAGCGAAACGAAACAGAGACCGAAATCGCCGATTGGCCGAAATGAAAAAAGACCACAGCCCGACATAATATAATAAAATTAATGTGGCAATTAAACTGAGCTCCAAATAAATTCTTCCATAGCCTATCCTTAGTCATCCAAGCTATATGTACCCATTTTAACTTGGTTAAGTTTGTTTAAAATACTGTTGAAGCCAAGAGAAATTAGCAAATTGTGTTCAATAAAATAAAACCAATCATTGTTCTAACCTAACATAACCAAAATACGTTCATAAATTCTGATTAAATTCGGTTGTTATGTTAGATTGGGTTTTCAAAAATTCTGTCTTTCAAATATACATACATTTCTTGCAGTTGGCTGTTTTCGGGCTCTGATTCTAACATATACATATATGTAGTAGGTATACTTACGTGTACTCGTAAATGAATTCCAAAAATTTTACAATCTTTAGAAATTACGGCGCCGGATATTTAATTATTTTTAATTGTTTAAAACAAGTTTTAATAAACGTACAGTTCGTTTTGGGTGGTGCAGGGTGTATTTGATTCTTTAGCTAATGTTAATTGTGCGTGTTAGTATTTTTTCGAGCGAAATGCTAAAAAACAGGTCGTGAAATTGCGAATACTACAACCACTAACGTACCTGAATTCCATTTATGTATTAAGTGGGTATGCTCAAACGTCACTAAAATTCGGCGCTGTATAGTTTAATTTTTTTTTAAATAATAAAACACAGAATTGGAACAATTAGGATCCAGTTAGGTAGTGAGAATGCATACGATCTAATTTGGAACTGGATTCTCAATCTAAAACCCCTAACCTAACATTATAACTAGCTACCTATTCTTCATTTGTGTGTGTGTTCGCTCTGAGCCAATATAATTGTATATTGTAAAAATTCATATATGTATGTATGGTATGGCTCGGTTATGCTAAAACCGCTCATGTATGCATGTACAAATAATAATTTGTATATACGGATGTACGCAAAGTAAATGAATGTCATTCAATTGCATAAAACAGTATGGCATTGTAAATATGAACCAATCAAATAACAGACCCGGGTCTTTATTTTAACCATAAAATACCTCATATCATAACCGTGTCCGCGTAATGTTCGTCTAGCGCGTTAATTGGAACTACAGAATAAGTACCGTCTATTAAATTAATAATTTTCATGTTAATTAAAAGCTTGTATATATCCTCCTTTGATCCTCCTTTAAGTTTGTAATAGCTTCGCCGACTCGAGAAAATACTTGAAATACCGTTGATGATCTTAGTTAAGTCCCTCCGCGTCACGTTAACAATCTGTAAATAATGAATGTTTCCCAGAAGACTTTTATGCTCGTGAAAAGACTGGGTAAAATAGATAGAGTATACTACAGAATACAGAAGAGTACAGATTGCACGCAAGATGCGTTAGGAATTCTAAGAAGTTGATTAAGAAAAGGACTCTATATACAATAGGGGTACTCTGATGAAAAAGGACAAGTAATAGTGTTAGGAGATAAATGAGAAACCGTGTTAAAGCAAAAGAAACCTTGTGTGACACGTAGCACGTACTATAAAGAACTAAACACAGTACACAGTGAAAGATCTGCTTTCATCAAAGCGAACAACGAACAATAGTATCATAGCTTCTTTTAGACCAAAAGGGTCCCTGCTGTCCGTCTGTCGCCGATTTTCCTTATGATCATCATTCTTTATGCCTTCTGGTCCCAGGCTGCTGCAAAGCAGGTTTTCGAATATCGTGTCACGCAGCTAATCACAATAAAGGCTAGTCCGCATTTATAATTTAGGCCCTATATGGCATAGTCCACGGTTTACTTTTCCCTATAGCGTGGTGCATAGTGTTAACAGGTGAAAGTTTTTTACGGCCCTGCTTTCACCAGCCAAGCCCAACGGTGTTTAAGACCGTGTCGAAATCATGAGCCTTCCTGAGTTTTTTATAAATGTTTTTTTTTCGTTTTCATCTCCTTTTTGCATGTTCTCGAGGGAAATTGCTTTCCAGTGGGAACAAACGGAAGGCTAGAGCAGAAACAGAATAGAATATCATAAACACTTCTGGGAACCAAGAACCAAGAGTGAATGCATAATTCAAGGAAGTGTTGAGTTGAGTTGTGAATAGATAGGTGTGAAGTTGGAATAACACGAAAGGTTGTGTGAATTAAATTTGGGCATAGTCCAGGGTCGGCGTTCGTCGAAAGTACGCTTTAAATTGCTCAAATGCATTGGTTCCGTTTATGAACGCAAACCTCAGACCTAAATTAACACACGATTTTGTATATTTGATTAATAAACGAACCTAACCGTGTTAAAATGGGTACATTTAGCTTGGACATCTAAGGTTAGGTTAGGAAAGAATTATTTTGAAGCCCAGTCAAATTGTCACATTAATTCTAATGTATTATTTCGGGTTGTTGTGGTCGTTTAACCATTTTGCCAAAAGGCTGATTTATAGCTCGAATCCTAATATATGTATATATCTATGCAACGTGACGACAAATCAGCAAGGCCAGCTATCTGAACGAGCCTTGTATCTACGTATATGCATATAGCGCTCTACAGTAAAAAAGCCTTCCTAAGTGGGTAAGCTAGCTTTCGAGAAAGAAAAATATTTGATTTGACAGGTCTCAATAAACTGAAATAAATAAACGAAACTAAAAAAAAAAAAGAAAAATAAAGAAAACTATGTACTTCAAAGAAGCGGAGATTCAAAGCCCAAAGCCTTGAGTTCTGTGTATATATTCCCGATTTTGACTCTATTTGTTTGGAAGAAGAAGATGAAGGACTACCTGGAGTCTTTCTCAAATGACGACTCCATTGGGAGAACGTGACATTTGAATAGGAAGATATGAGACTGAGATATTAGTTTTTGTTCAGTGAGGGGGGCCATATTTTGTCAAAATGTCAAGGGAAGTTTTATATGCCCAAAGGCGGAAGGAACGCTTGGAAGTGTGTAAAGGAATAGTTCGAGTATAACCAGAGAAAAGCAAGAGCAGACGGAAGTAAACAATATAAATTGTTCCCGAGTGTATCGATTTTTATGCCCCCAGTCCAGTTATATGTACCTTAACTAAACTCCTTAGTTCCAAGTTCCAAGCACAATAAGCTACAGTTGTAACCACAGATTGACAATATCCTCCGGTCGTCTCACGCGCGTTTAAACACGTTATTCTCAAAATTTGATTTTTGGCGGTATTCCGTAATGTTAGCCAATGGGTAAAACTGAAAGTATTGCAATGGCCTGAACTCCTCGCGACGCTGCTGAAGTTACGTTACCATGAAACATTATTTTGCTCATCGGCTAACTCACGAAATACCGCCAAAATTCAAATCTTGAGAATAACATGTTTAAGCGTGTGATGCCACGTGACCGGATACTGTCAATCTGTGCCGATTAAACTATCCAGAACGGAACTTACCGCTCAAAATCCTTAATTTTGTATTCTGACTGAATGAATCCTTCAGAGAAACGGCTTATCCGCGTGAATAACTCAAAAATCCAATCCACTCAATCCTGTCTAATCTAATTAATTGAAATTGAACCCATCTCTCTTTCCTGTCCTTGATACCCTGACATCAGGTCTTCAATTTGATTTAAAATATAACTGAGTTTGAGCTGATGAAACCCTAATCGAAAAATTGAAGGATTTGTTGGTGGAATGATTGCATTTTAGAATGGATTTGGGCCGGAAATGTAATTTGAACCCAGAGAAGAAGTTGTGTCCCTAATCTCTCTCCAAGTTCTACACAGCTACACCCTAACTTTCTAGTATATGTATTTACTCAAGGGGATCTGGAGCTGTTTTTAATATGGAAGATATTACGGAGCCTGCGGCGGAGTCATTAGGTTTCGTCGTTCGTAGGAACTAATAATATTAGGCATATAGGAGGAATCCAGGAATAGTATATAGTCAGGGCTGGAGATAGCCTGTGATCTACCTTGTGAACCTACGACAGCTTGAGTTTCACTCTCTGTGCAAGGTAGACCACAGGCTATATCAGTATCATATAGCATAGCTTATAGCTTATATATGTATTATATCTAGTTGGCTCTCTCGGCCAACAAGTCAAGTCAGGAGTCCGCATGGGTTCACTCCCGTGTTGAGTTACGGTTTACTTTTTTTTCTGACTTCACAAAAAAAAAGTTACAGTTGAGAACTTTCACTTTGGCTTGCACCCGCGGGCGGGCACCTTTCTTATTTTTCTGTCGATTTGAACATTTGAACATTTTTTCTCCTTTTTCTTCTGGTTTCCAAATACAGGTAAACGTTGCACCAACGAATTTTTTTTCTTGTTACACAACGTAGCATAATCACATATATAACATTATTAAACCTTACTTAACCTAAAGGGTTACATTTACATGTTATAAGTTGAATCTCCTTCATTCGAGTATACATTTGTTTGTTTGTCCATATTTGTTTTACATCGAACACATTGTGTATATGAGTTACGCAGAAGTTTGGAGAACAATAGGTACTCAAGGTTGTGGTTCCAAATTCAAATTTCGCGGCAAGCGTCCATTTGTTACATCCTTAGATTTGGCGCGAATTTTGAAATCCAACCTTAAGGTTATCTTAAATGTAATATTTGTTTGAAAACAAGACCGGTGAGTTCCTATATGATTATGAATTAGATTATATTATACCTTATTATAGTACACTTGAATTTCCTTAGGTCGACTTGAACTTGATAATTGTAACATTAGTTATTTATAAGTTAACACCAAGCACAGACACTGTTTCACAGCTTAGCCCAATTAAGGTACTCCGTAAAAATAACTTTCTTTTTTTAGTGTGTTTAGTTCGATTGCATTTTTCTCTGAAGTGTCCTCGTCTCTTGGACCGCAGCCACGATGGAGCGGACAGCTTCCTCGTGACCCTCAAAACTGTCCGCTTTGTGTAAACCCTCAAGCCCTTCGTCATTGTCATCAAAAGGGCCGCGCCGGCCTGAACTACTGCTACTCCTCGCAAATTCGTCGTCATCCGCCCCTAATTCTGGGGAAAGGAGGGGTGTGGAAGCCGCGGAGCGGGGTTTGAGCAGTGTTCCTGCAGCAGGTGAGGGTGGGAGCGTGGCAGAAGTCCCAGCTTCCCATGGCTGCTGATGCTGCTGTCGGGAGGCCAAGGCGGAAGCGGATTTAATCGTGACCACTGACCTTCGATCAAAGTCAATTGAGGATTTACGACTGTTTCCAGTTCCGGTATTTCCGGAACTTAAGGAAATTAGGCTTTCACATGACACCGGTTTTTTGAGAACTGGACGATCAGAGCTACTGCTACTTGACCCACCTTTAAGAAATCCGAAATATTGTTCTTCCAAGCTTTTGGACATATTTTGTGGTTCTTCGTGCACATACACTTTCACCTGAGTTTTACTGTTGGACGGTGCGAGGCCATTACTCCCACCATCCCCTACGGCCTTGCTCCCACGCCGGCCCAGGCTACTTTGCCGCGGTTGTGGTGGGATGTACTCACTCATGGGCAACATTTGATGGCCAGAAAAAGATTTCCGGGTTTCGGACGGCCGGCGTTTCGGCTGTATTGGGACAGGCTCTTGGCGTCCAAAGTGAATTTGCTGATAGTCGTCCTCACTCACGTAGCTCCCGTCGTCACGGCGGTAGCTGCTTCGACCCGAGCCTGTGCGACCCATGCTGGATGACCCGGGCGTCCGCTGACCGCTGCTTCCTGGGGGCTGTGAGGAGGTGTAATAGTATGCGGGGTTATCTCTATCGCTTAGTAGGCTCTGGTACAGCGACAGAATTCGTGACGCTTCTTTAGAACTGGAGGAAAGCGTTCGTAGCAAACTTTCAGGGTCCATGGCTGCAAGACTCCGAGCCCGTGATTCTCGGGACAGCTTCGATGGCGGCCGCTCATCGTCACTTTTGCTTTTGACGAATGATTTAGCCCGTGTGTAGACGGGATGGTCCCCAACCCCTGGCATCCGCTGCCGTTGGCTCCCCACCCGGCGCAGGGCCGTGACGGCGGACTTGTCCGGGAAATTACCCACGTTCCCATATTGGACTTGAGCATCGTACATGGCTGCCCGGGCAGCGGCACGGTTCGAGGCCGCCACGGCTGAAGTAGCGGCCGCTATGGACATAGCTTCGGCAGTGCTGGTGGGGAGCTGTTGACCGTGGCGGGGTGGGACAGGGAGACCAACTCCGGACATACCGCTGATTGAGCTCGTGCTCTTTTTCCGGTCATCCTTGGTCGAGCGGACTTTGTCCATGAGCTGGTTCAAGATACCGCGACGGCCATGGGCATGGTGGAGCGGGGGTGGGGGTGGTTGGGGGAGACCGTGATGGGCTCCGGCGTAGGACGTGTCTACTTGGATATACTCCGTTTCACTGCCAAGGTTCATCTTTCCGCCAGGCGTAGAACTGCTGCTGCTTCCACCACCCCCACCGCCTTGCTGGCCGGAGGAGGAAATTGGCAGAAATGGAGATGGGCCTGAGGACACTTTTGAAATTGAAAATCGTCCCAAGCGAGACACTAATTCGGAGGATTTTTGACCAAGGGACACGATTGAATCCTTCTTGCCTTTGTGACCGTGGTGGCCTTGGTTTGTGCTTCCTGGTCCACCTGGGTAGAGCACACAAGCAAAATACAAGCAGACAATTAATTATGTGCCTCCATCACGCATTGCATTAAGGCTGTATAACCAAATTAAAATTCCCGCAAGATTTGTACTGTTAACTTATGAATGCATTTAGGTCCCTAACGACGTATTGCACAAGACATTTGGATTCAAATTAGGAAACTTTTAGTGTAAATTCCAGTTGACGAACTATATCCATATGTTAACACGACCAAGTTCGAGGAAATTTCAATTTTTTACATAACAGCCTTAACAGAAATATTTTAAAAAATGCATTTGCCAGTGGTTATAATTCAAAAGCTATCAATTAAACCTTGTAAGCTTCTAAAACCAGCAAAACGGGGACGGGGACGTACCTGTAATTAATTTTTATTATTAGTTACAGCATTTCAATTAATTTAATAAAACAATCCAATGGTGTTACTTTTAAGCTCACAATTGTTGGTACGCATTTCAATTTTAAGGCAGGGATAAATCATATAAGCTCATTTCAAAAGCATCAAATTGACATTAGCCTCTAATTAATGAGGATTCACATAATATAATAGCATACAGGCAGAGCGTATGTCTAACAACGTGTAAAAGCCAGCATGGAATTCCCATGAATCCCAGCATGCAGGACTTTCACCACACAAAAGCCAGGGAAGAGAAAGCCAATGACAACCAATATATTGTGTCTATTCTTACTGAAATTTTGTCTATTCAAATAGATTTCCCTTGAATTCAGAGGTATTAAAATTAACAAGGACAGAGAAAGAAAACGAGGTTGGGTAAAACGGTGCTGACTTGTATGTGATCTACGGTATACAGCTCCAAAAGACGCGTAGACCTTATACTATATCAGTCCCGGTGAAAGTACACAATTGGCTTGTTGTACAGCAGAACGAAATTTCCTGGAAAGTCTAGCTTGGGAGCTGAGAGGCCAAATATAGCTGGTTGTCATTGTTACCTTTCCCGGTTGCACGGCAGGGGAGAGGCTGTAGCTTAGCACCCACTGCTACGTAACGTAAACGTCTGGGTGGGCTACATAATACTATGTACAAGAGCGCAGCAATACCACAACAAGGAGACTGACTGGGGAAAAGATCGAAATAAGATCATTAGGGTTTCCATAACTGAATGAGTAACTAGATCAGGATAAGAACGACGCTTGGGGTGTTCTGAAAGCCTTGCAACATTGAATATGGACAATTTCACCTTCAACAGTTCGTCTTAACCGGTTATACTGCCATTTTTGTTACGTTTATTGTCGCACTTAGCAATTGGATAAATTTAAAATGAGCGGGCAGGTAGTTGTTGGCTGAATTTGAAACGAGAAATAGGTTATTGGCTGAATTTGAAACGAGTGATCGGCTATTGGCTGAATTTCATATAAGACGTCAGCAATTGGCTGAAGCTGACACAAGAGATGGGCTATTGGATACAACGAATTTTTCAAATTCAACGAATAGAATTTATGCTAAAAAACTTCCCAGAGGTAATTAATTAATCTAATGCAAAGTTGATTAAACGTATTTTTACATTCGTATTCACAAATATATATTGTGGTTGTTTTAAAAGCTTGATCTACCAGAAGATAGACAGCCCAGATCGGAACGAACAGTCCGGTGTAGCTCATTTTTTTTAAACCTGCAATTTCTGCTCCGATAAGGTCGATATTGCACATTGGTCGTTATATTTTTGTGGTAGATCGAACCAACTGCTCCGTTTGGTCTACCACGCCATAAACTTTGTATTTAATTTTATTCTATTTTTTTAATTTTAAAGTGAAGATAAATTAGGTGCAATTGATTTTGCAGTCCTAGATCAAACTGTCCCAGGTGAAATGTCGCTAAATCATGCAAGCTGAAAACAAGATGCCTCAAGACATCGACACAGACACATGGGAAGGCATGTTTTGGTATGTAGACGAACAAAATGTTAATGTTATGTAGGTAGATATAGAGTTGGTGTGTACCTAGAAGAGTTACACAGCCTCATGCATACAAAATGCTTTTTTCCTAGCTTCCCACAGGCATCCTCAGATTTAGTTTTTTAAATGAGATTTTTTTTAGAGAGGCGGAGTCGTGGAGACGGTTATAATGAGAGAGTTGTGGTGAGTCTGAGAGTAGTTACCTTTGGAGGAGAAGGTCATTTCACTCAATGACGGCGTCACTTGAGACCCGCTCTCGGCTCTAAATACAAAAATACAATAAAAACAGACATAATTACATCTATGTGTAAAATCAAGACAAAACTTCCAAATTTAAGGTTCGACTTTTACGAATAAACAGTACATAAAATATTCCGAGGCAGGCGACCCACGACGTAAAGACCAATCGGGAGAAAGTACACTGAGTGAAAGTCAATGTTCTGGATCAAGAGAACGAATGCGATGATTATCGACAAAAAAAAGCCGCCCATTTAAATTTAAAGCCCTAATTTTTGTCTTCATTTACGACCACTTTGGCTCCATATCTCGTCCTACCCACACGGATGAATTTTATGTACATTTTCTACCCTTGAATAGAAAAAGCTTACTTGACTAAGCGTCTGTATAAAATAAGATTGGATTTTTTAGGTTTCTTGAACGTTGAATGTTGATTCTTGAACCTGGGCTTGGGTTTCTTTGATAAGAACCTCCAAAAACTTTTTGCCCGGGCTCAAAAAAGCGGAAAACGAGTTAAATCCAAAAGCATCACAGAGTCATAATTTATTTTTTATTTTGTATTTTATTTCTCCCGAATGAATTCCTTCTATTTATTCCTTAACAATTTTCTCCAGTTGGGTTGCGTTTGACTTGGAAGGCAGCGTTATAGCCTGCGATCTACCTTACAGCGACAGCTCGCAGTACTACTTAAGGCTACCGTGCATACGATACCGTGGCAGAGAGCCTAGCTAGATAGACCAGGAAATAACGAAGAAATGGTAGAGAAAGTCCTCTTCCAACTCCATGCATTATTTATGGGGACTGAGGGTTTTTGTAAATGAGATTTTATCAAAATGGGTGAGAGGGTCTGGGCGTGTGATATAATGTAAATTTAACCTAAGCTCATAATTTACTGTCAACCCCCACAAGTTTTACGCAACTGCAAAAGCTTCCGAGTCAGCAAAAATTGTATTTAAAAAATAAACTTTAATTTCTGGGACTTGCCTCGCTGACATGCTGTTCTTAAAGTTGTACATAAAATTGTAGTTTGTACGTAGGTGAAC
>JAQFYT010000884.1:0-20143 GCA_034694925.1 Ceratophysella denticulata
TCGGTTAGGGGGGCGCCGAGTAGTTCGCAGTCTTCGGGATCCAGGATCTTGATTCCGGGAAGGAGCTGGGTAATCTCGATAACTATTCACGATTAAGCCTTTGGCGACTCAAATGCAGGGACTGGACAAGAGAATACATCTCAAATCTAAAATGTTTGATACAGGTTTAGTCAAAGCTGTTTTAATAATAACCCGGATAGGGATCAATATAGTGTTTTTCCAATGATAAAAGCAAATGGGAGCAGGACAACAAGTGCTCAAGAGAAAGCGACATTATGCCCCTGTAGTGCCACTAAGAGACAACCTTAACGGCATTTTAATGAAGAGGGCGGGCAGGGATTAGTAAGCGTCGCGTCGTCGTCCCGTGTCCTATGCCAAGGTAAAGGGAGTAGTAGGCACACATACGTATAGTAATATAATAGTATAATCTCTACCCACGCTTTCATTTCAGCACCAAGAAGCGTGCGAACCATAAATAATACCTTAACTCAACCCCGCGGAAACTTTCCTTCTATTATTTTTCTTCTGACAGCTCTTAATTTTGAGATATTACTTACTTTACTAAGTACTGTTATGCTCCTTCCATTTACGCTTCACCAGGTACAAGGCACAGTGAGTTCTGAGCCGTGCCCAACCTGCGGCTGCCCTTAAGGTGGTTCTCGTCGACGAAATTGGTATTGTAAGTATTTAGTGTCGTATTTTGTAATGTATCAATGCATAGTCAGTGCGCAAACATCAAATGAAAGGTTTCGTATGCTGTGGATATGTCACCTAATTTGAACCTGGCTCTTCCTTGACGCTACCGAATTATTTGCTTCTTTAGCCTTTAGAACTACCTTAAGTGCTGAAGAATAATCAGAAGAATTAGAGCAAGTCTGAGGTGGCAGGGCTGGGTCTAGTCCAAATGAGAATATAAGAATGCTGATATTTCCTAGTAATCATGGTATAATTGCCAGCCACATCGTCTGGGTGTTCGACCTTCTCGAGCAAAGCTGCGGTTGCCTTTTTACACCAGCCCAAACCTAGCACCTAATCCGCCACCGACTCTCACAGGTTTAATTTTGTGCGAGAAAATTTTAAACTCCAATTTCGCGTCTTTGAAGCTACAAAAATATAAGGACAAGTTGAAGTGGTATGTCGTAGTCAGCAGACCTAATTCGGCAACCGCCGAACATGTTTTGTCTACGACAGAAAGACGGTGTTTAAGATGCTGCTGACGTTATTGGCCGCTTCCCTTTCTTAATACTTGGTGAAAGAGGGAGAAAGTCTTAAGCCCAGAGTTCCTTCTTCTACTTTGTTGTAATAGAGGCCTGAGTGTGACAGAGACAGTTAGTGTCATGCATTTGGGAATATAATAGATTGGCGAAAGTTCATAGAAGAAACGGCAGTGCATAGAACCGAGCCAGTATACCTAGAGTTAGAGTAGACTCCATGTTGGAACTTGGAACAAAAGACTCATCAGCTTAAGCCATCATTACGAGACGTCGTCGTCCGCCTATTCAAGAAACTTAAACCTTTCTTCTACGAGAATTCGTGCGTTTCAACGCTTACCTTATTATAAGAATCCAGAAGGTTTGGATCGACAACAGAATACAATATAGCTGAGGCTAAACCCGATGCGACTCTAGTTCCACTCAAGAAGCTCTGCTCAACTTGATTTCTTAACATTGCGAGTCAAATTGACTTGAAATTAAAAATATTCAAATTAAATTGAAATTAGAAAAGCCTAAATTGTTTTTTGAAACGAAATGGTTCAGTTTTGGTAAACACCATATCAGATGGTTCAATCCCAACCAAGAAACAGCATCCAGTCAAACTAAAATTTTGGGAGTCTAGTCTATGGTTTACTTTATTGCTATATATACCGCATACATATGGTATACAATAGATCCTTGTAATTCTGCTATCCACAGCTAGCTTGAGTAGAGGCTGGGTTTGGGGCTAGTCTGTTCATTGGAGTCTGTTCTCTCGTTGGACATGCTTTCAGTTTTTTTCACTTCCCTGCCCAGCAGAGTCATAAATCGAGTTGGGAAAAAGTTTCCTGGCGGACGCGGCGGGTTGATGGATGGGGCAGACTGCGACGTGCCGAGGGAGTGCAGAAATCAGAAAAGAGCCACTGAATGAACGAACGCACTCCGATGGCCGACCAAGTACCCGCACGGAGACTCCACACTACTAGTAGTGGCTATCATACAGCTAAAGATGAGACTGGAGCAAAACAGCAATGTTATTGCTCTTGTTATAGCTCTTTGACAAATTCGAATGCGGTAAATTTAGGGAAATTTTTAATTTCTCTTTTTAGCATTTGTCACGAAATGCATTGGTAAACGTTATCATTGAAAGGGCGTGAAACGAATACTGACCAGTAAATCGTAACAGCTTGTTGCCATACTATTGTTGCATGATATGTAACAGTAAGATTTTAGGTATCGAATTTTTCTTAATTCGGGTTAGGTTAGGTCCTATTTCTTCAAGTGCCCGCGCATGTTTAAGAGAACCTAACCTAGAACTATGCAACATAGTATAGCAACAATCTGTTACGATTTACTGGTTTCTGAAACGATTACGTCCTACCAAAAACCATCAAAAATGCAAACCATGCTAAATTCGCAGCTAAGCCTAAATGCAACGTTCAAGTTGACCTAGAATTACAATGTTTAAGTCTGGCCTCCAGTTGATCCCGACTTTCTTCTCTTCTTTATCAAGGAACCACACCAAGAAAGTAGTTCAAATGTAGAAGACGTGCCTGGAATTATGAACGAGGCTCATTTTCCTTCCCGGAGAAAGTCATATAGACTTGCCTATAGAATCAGAGTCCGGAATAAAAAAGGCGAAGGACTTGCCAGCTCTGAGCGATGCTAGATTTAGGGCAGCTCAAGAGTTGAATGGAAGGTAAGGAAAGAAACTGCCAATTTCCCAAAACCAAATTAGATTTGAAATAAAACTCTATTCACTTCTTCTTATCTTCAAAGGCTTGAGCTTATTTCCCAAATTGTAACCAAAAGCCAGTCAGACGACCCAAACCACCATTCTCAGCAACTTCTACCACGAACTACTGACTGCCGTGCTCTCATCAGTATAATAGAAAATGTTAATAAAGGGTCTAGTTAATTCTTAAATATTCCGAATTATTCGTCGATCAAACTTCCCATGCTGCGTACTGCGTAGTAAATCCAATTAGGAGAAAATCCAATATTTGTCCTACACAAGTTTGTCATGCATATTTAAGTGGCAACTGCTCTACGCATTTGAGCATTTGAATTAGGAAAAGTGCCTGCGGGGTCGCGGGATCGAGGTGGGAAAGTGGGAACTGGAATTTGTTTGAAACCACGAATTGTTTACTCATCTTCCCTCACGAGTCATTTGGTTGAGCAAATGTTATGTAAATAATTATGGCAAATGCCAAGGTATGAATGGGATTAAGCCCCGAGGATATTTATTAAACATGTCTTCTCATCCGGACTCTGAATCGCACTTTACGGGTTAAATATACTAGTATCCATAGTCCCTAGTTGAGTCGGTTTATTGCGCCTTTGCGTGTTAACTACAGCGAGTTGTTGACTAGAGCCGAGAAAACCTTAGAACGTAAATAAAGCTGGAGGCTTAATAATGATTCATGTATGAATCCACGACTATTTAACCTCAACTTTGTTAAATGATACGTTCATCTGTGAAAACATGAAGAAAGGGTTGTGCATATTTCAAGCTAAAAGTAAAGTTCAATCTCGTTTAAATAAAGTACTCAAAGCTGCTACCAAAGTTAGTTCTAATATAGGTTATCTACCTACACACAAGTAAAGGGTCCTAAATACATTCGCGAACCCCAACCTTCCCCTTATTTCTGAAACCGTTTCACTTAGGGTCAAGTGCAATAGCGCGTAGCAAAGGTCTACTCTATGCCAAATTACGATCAAATTTCCAGGTCAATTGGTGCGCGCATGTGCGAATGTCCATAATTTTAAGTAAAACACGTAGCCATAAACCTTGCTAGAATTTAGAAAAGTCGTGAGAAATGGTGTACATTTAGGAATGATAACACTGCTGACGGTTGCTGAAACTAGAATCTCCAGCCCAAAAGTCCAATAACCAAGTAAACTTCTGATCTGTCGCATAAAACTTGCCCCAACTCTAAACTCTGCACTGTTTACACAAACATTATGAAGTAATAAATAGGCCACTACGAGGGGAACAGAGAATGCTGCTTTAGTTCAGACCTCATAAATACAGTACAGCCAATGTTTGTCTCCCAAACTGCAGTTTGTCTCCCAAACTGCATTTACATTAGACTTTATAATGCTACGTGTACCAGAGTCTTGTCAGCTTTTTCCTCAATGTTCAATCTAGTCTTGCCTGTTTACCTACATCCAATAATGGAACAAGTTGTGGATCAATGTGTGTTGTAATAAGTTTGTAAACTAGGATTGTTTATGATTTGACACATTTCTCGTTTGTTTACCAGTGGCCACTGCGGGTGCCAAGCATTGATTGATTTATTAGTATGGACGGAAGAAAATAAAGGAATATCTATCTAATTGAAGTACATGTACTTAAACCTACGAAATTAGAAACAAGTCACGAATCTCTGCTTTCTGGACACAATGTCTGTTGACACTCCTGTCAGAGCAAAATGGTGTGAAACCCAACCCACACATCCATTTAATTGGGAGAAAATCTAATTTCTTCCCTAAAGTTGTCCATGTAAATTTAAAAAGTAGCTTCGGTTTATATTCTACGAATTTTCTAACCGTTATGCTGATCTTGAGCTGCAGAAAATTTTAGTTTTACAGCCAGAAGGAGTACTTTGCCTAATATGCATGTATAAAGAGACATAGAGTAAAGGATGGGGATCTGGCCATAATCCAACAAAAGTAGACAGTGCACACAGTCAATAGGCGATATTTATCTGTGGCTGGAGAAATTACACAGGGTGAAACGTAATCTTTTCCACATTCGGAACTCAGACATAAAAAAATGAATGAGCTAATAGTACTTATTAAGTATTGCAGTTGTTATTTTCCAATGTTATTTCACAGTTTTTCAGGAATAACCGCTACAAAGAACAAGATTGGGGGTAGTAGACATATATTTATTTTTTACAGCCGGTGCGGCTACTGCCGTGTTCATGCCAAATTCATTATTGAAAAATTTGTTGGGAAACCATTGTCGTGTGTGGCTCTCCGCGTGCAGCGAAATTATTTGATTCTTCCCAGCTTCGACTAATTCTGCACACTCGAGAGAAAATGTATGAAAATATTTTGTGCCACCCTGTACGCGTACTTTCTCTGGGTTCAAACTTCAAACACACGGTGGAGATCGATAGTTGGCAGAGCAAATTGCTCTCTCCCTTTCACTCCTATAGTACACAGAGATGTGCTACATAGGGTGGAAGAGTCTGCTTTCGCTTGGACTGGTTTTTGGAGACCCATCATCCTATTCAAACTATGCCCGGTATACAGTACGATACAATGGAATGCTGGCTGATTCTGGCTTTACATTTCGTTCATATTATTTAACGACACTCCGAGTTTAAGCGGCTATTACACGATACACACTGAGACAGACTTTCTCTTCCATGCTTGGTGAAAGCGGAACCAGAAGACTGTGAGTTCCGTAGAGAACTCCAGCTTGTCAATTGCAGCTGACACCGCGTAGGTTGAGAGTAGAGATTGTCTTGGCCTGGCGTCAGGACCATTTATATTTAGGTCATAAATGCGAACCCAGCTCTTTTGTTATGAAATGATCCCTGAATAATTTTGCCCACTTGACATGACACGCCTACTGTTATCAGCCTTCAATCCTCAAGGGTCAAGAAAGAGGAGCAATATTTGAAAAACACCATGAACTACGTACTTTGGCAACGCACTTGCTGCGAGAATTATTTCAGAATGTCCCATTAAAATGATTGCTGAAGGATTTGATACCTGTTAGCTTAAATGCGGTGTTGACTAAGCGGATAATACTGTACTGAATTCACAGGACGATTTTGAGCCTCGCAATAATTAGCCTTTAGTCCAACTCAGACAAAACAACCTCACCTCACCTCACATCTATGTAGGAAATCCTTTCCAACGTAACGACCACCAAGGCTTAGAGCTTTTCTCTTAATCAGAGCCAATTACACAGTACATATGAAGTACAGGTGTAGAGAAAATGACAGGTAGGTAATCCCTTCACCTTCACCGCAACGTTCTAAGTCGGATTACACGTTGGGAGGGACCGGGACCATAATCTCATTTCCGACTAAGAAGGATTTGGTACAGTACAAAGCTTTGAGATCATTAGTTTCTTCTAGCTCTCACCGCCGTTTGACCCTCTGGGCTCTGGCGTGATTAAAGGTGTGTGATGGTCACTGGGATACAAAGGCGTGAACCCGTATAAACATTTTCGTAGGTGTCGTAGTTATTCTGTATTGGGCTCTCATGCATTTAAAATCCTATTTTATATTCCGCAAATGTGAATTTAAATGAAAGTGTGTTTTTCTTTGATGATTCTTCCCATTGCTCACTTTAATCCGGAAGAAATTGGAGTATAGATTTAGATCGCAATAATATATTAAATTTGCTCACAAACTTTATTGCTAGACACAGTATTTGCTAGGAGGTTGAAAATTCAGGTCTATTTCTTTAATGTGTTCAAAGGAAGTTGGGCTGGGATAATTCATTTCCGAGACTGGATTGCTCAGCAGGATTATATGAAAGAAAGTGAGTGAAGGTAAAGAAAAAAATCCAATTGAGTTTAGTTCTTCCATCATTTGAATTTCTCAGAGTTCCTTGTGAACTTCCGCTTGGTCGAATATTATCTTTTCAGCAGCAAGCTTTAGACCGGAAGAGTCTTATAGAATGTGCTGTGCTTTTGCTTGTGTCCATTCGTCATTGCACAATGTCATGTAACTGTATTAAATACGAAAATACACCTAAGGAACAACGAATACCGCTTCTTCAAAAATTTTCAAATTAAGTAATGGATCTAGTGAAATCTGTAAATCTGGTACGCATTTGCTGGCAAGTAAAGCTAAAGCTTAACTTTATAAGTCTTGGTCTCAAGCTGCTGTAAAACACACAAGCTTCTCGTTGAGTTGAGGCAATAGGCGTAGATGATAGGATATCAGCCACAACAAAGACATCCGACCGGAAATAAATTACTTTACGGCCACAGTGAATGTGTAAACAAAGGATAAAGTAATTGCAAAGTTTCAATCAGTCGTTTGTAGCCTTTGTTTGTCTGCTATTGCTCTCGCCGAGTCCACTTTCTCTAAAGCACAACTTCTGTTTTAATTTGAAACTACAAGGTTTCTGGTCAGTCCGATCTATGAACCACAAAGTTTGTTCACATTTGTTATCGTGTATGTGCTTTAGTAATGGAAGTTATTTCGATTGAGACGTTGTTGAGAAGTACAAGAGAGGGAAAGTTTGAACAGTTTGTGGCTAGTTTCACTTTTTAATCACTTACTATTCGGCCCATACTTTCTTCAGTTGGAATCGTAATTCGACCACACGAAACATGTTTTGGTTTGATTACGAACACAAAAGGCAACCGGACCGAGAATGCGAAATGGGCTAAATACTCAAAGGCCTGATCGCTGCGGTGCAGAAAGAAGGATAAGTAGTGAACAATCCCATTCATACTTAGGCTAGAAGGGGTTATCGAAAGTACGTCAACCACTTATTGTGGCACCTTACCAGGTGAAACCTATTCCCAACTTAAAGTATGTAGTTTACAATGGAGATTATCATTCAAACTCAGCAATTTCAATCATTAGCAACGGGCATACTACACTAACCGCAATTAATCATAATCAGCGCAAGGGTAATTCAAATACAGTCGGCTGGATCACGTTACCGCTGTTTCGAGTTCGAGTTCGATTGACAAGTTCATTTACAATTTTTACATGTTGGATTTGAGATCACTTTACGGAAGCAAGCACTCTTGTGCAAGAATTCATACTAGAGCTCACTCACACCATGTCTACAACAGAAACCAGTAAATCGTAACAGATTGTTGCTATACTATGTTGCATAGTTCTAGGGTAGGTTCTCTTAAAGGTGCGCAGAGGATTTTTCTAAATTCGGGTTAGGTTTTGTCAAATTTCTCCTGAGTGCCCTTCGGGCACTTGAAGAAATAGGACCTAACCTAACCCGAATTAAGAAAAATTCGATACCTAAACTCCTAGTTACATAATATGCAACATAAAATGGCAACAAGCTGTTACGATTTACTGGTCAGTGTCTACAACACAGTAAGGAGTTTAAATGTATTTTTTAGCCTTAATTTTTACCTTCCACAAAGAACTCTTCCAGATACGCACTTTTGATTTCGCCACTACGACGCCAAATATTTGAATGTACCACACCAATAAATACCAGTTGACACGCGCATCAAGTTTTTTATGGAAAGACAAACTGGGATGTCTCACGAGACCATTCAACAGTATTAGTTATCAACCTGAATTCAGACTAGAACAACGTAGGATACAATATTCGCTCGCCCTTCGCCCTCATGCCTTCATATTAAAGAATATCTAGCCCAAAAAGACATCGAACGGATTCCACGATTTTGACAATTCAAGTGATTAAACGATATAAAGGCGCAATATCCCACTTGAAATAGGTGGCTCCTTGCAAATCACGATCAGCGGTTCGGTTAAAAGTTAAAAGGAAAACTTTAAGTAATCTTTCATCACTCCATGGATGATAATCTTTCGGAAATCGGAGTAGAATCGGAAAGAAAATCAATTTTGAGGGTAAATTGGTTGATTTGTACCGGAAATCATGTCGAGTCATCAAATGTAATGCAGGGTCTCTGTACACATTTGAGGGAACCATTGTTCTGGTTAATCTGAATTTCTGCTTACAGTGGACCGCGAACTTGTTGCTTATGACGAAGAACTTGAAGTTCTAAGGCAAAGTATCAAAAATTTGACGTAGGTACATATCAACGACGGTTACTGTGAATATCCGAGTAGTACGAATGTAGTCATGCATTATAGTATTCAATCAATATGCAAATATAAAAAAAAAGAATGTTATGAACCGACGGAAGGCCTCTTGATTTTGCGATAGACATTAAAACGCAGCCGTCGATTTTTGATTCAAGCTTCCGTTGTTCGTTGATTGGTTTTCAATCTGTGGTACATCGTGCTTGGTTTGGCGTTAAACCGTTAAACGGCAACAATTTTGCAGCTAAGTAACCCTTATCATACAGGTTGCGAATTGCGAATAACCACCCACCCATTGTAATCACCGATTACAAACGCCCAGTATTCTTCATTGTGACCTCTTAATTGGTTAAAAGTTATACCTTACATTGACACGCAAACGGTCGCCTAAGATTAAGAAAAATGAATTGTTATTTTTTATACGAAGTGCACTGTGAGGTATGCCAAAAATAGACCCCTCCCTCGACCAGCACCCAATATTGTAGAAGGTAAGTCCATAAATGGTTCAAAATTTAAAAAAAAAACTTGACAGAAATAATACCTTAAACCTCGTACTGTATTTCGAGAGCCTACTCCAGGCCTATATTAAGTGGCCCAAGTAGCCGAGGAAACTCGCTCCAACCAAACATATACATACGTACATTATACTGTATTTGATACAGGTAAAACATCTACGCAGGTCCTAATCCTAATTATCTTCACCTTGTCGGGTTTCACTTAATTAAGTGGAACTTCGGGCCACATGGCGGATTCAATGATCCTAAATAAAACGTATTACCACGAGCCTGTAATTGTACCTTTTATAAGTCCGTCAGCTCTGTATATGTTAGGACCAGAGCCCGAAATCACTCATTGAGCAAAATGAAGAAACGACCATAGCCCGAAATAATGTAGGTCAATTGAATTCTCAGATCGGTTAAGCCTTGTATTAATTATTTCTGAACTTAACATAACATGTCAACACAAGTACAGCATATATTTGCTATGTTAGGTTAGGTTGGAGTGTTCTCTGATTTACTAAAAATTCCCTAATATTGAAGATCAAAATTGCTTGGGGAAATGTTATGCACAAACCAAACCTAACCAATACACCTTGGATTTATGTGTCTGGGTTAGGTTAGGTTGCCCTGAAATCGATTATGAATAATTCTCAATATTTCATGTACTTTTCGGGCATTGGTCGTTTTCGGGCTCTGATCCTAACATATATGTGACGAATACAATTACGATTCCCAAAAAAGTGACATTTATAAAAAAACGCAATGTTTAACAAAATTTGCCTAACCATAAGAAACAATCGATGCTTTTACTCATATGTTTAGTACAGTAATTATTTATATAGAACAAGTACTATTACCTTACCTGCAAAACTCGATCTGAGCTTATTCTTCAAATCCTTAATATGAGACACTGCAATCGGTTTGCTGTGCCGGACAACAATGGATTCATAATTCCGATCGATTTCCGGTTTTAAAATTCGATTATTCGCAGTAGCAAAAACTGCTGCAGTAATTTGAAATGGTGCTAACATGAAACTGATGATTCGATTCAAAATTCGTAGCACAATGTTCATCCCAGTATTTTTGGAAATTCGAGGCTTGAGTTTAATTCTATTTGCAGCTGCTACCATTTCAACCAACGTGAATCCATCTGCCAATACATGGCTGTACCTTATAACGAAGAGTGATTTTCCTTCTAACATTGGTTCTGGATTCTCAATATGAAACAGAAAGGCTTCCCAAGGGCTTTGCTTTGAATTAAACGGTGTTTTAAGTAGCTTCGCCGTTAATTCGTTGAATCCGTCCATATCAATTATGGTTTTACCGTTGTATCCCAAATGTACATGATTCCCAATACCAAAACGTTGATCCCATTCCCAAAACGGGTAACCACAAAAAACAGTAAGTCGCTGCATTAATTCCGGATATTTAAGATTTCCATTCTTACGCTTCTCGTAAATTTTGTCCAACAGATCCTTGCGAAGCCGATTAAAGTCCACATGACCGTCGAACACAAGGGCCTTAACAATCGACGTTTTTGGACTCTTATTGGCTACGTCAGCAGCAAATATGTTACTCCGAACCGCAACAATATTTCCAAATTCAGACATGAAATACTTTACGTATAGTTGGAGCAAAAGTCGGAACAAATACACAAATAGGAGTATTACGAGGAGCAACGGTAGGCTTAAATATATAATAACTGCAATTAGAATAATTTTAAAATATGTAAGAACGTTTTCCTTGAGTGCAGAAACTCCCATTTTGTACATTAAACTGTCACAAAGTCACAAATAGGTGTCAAATATTAATACACGGTCGATATTTTGAAAATCGTAAGGAATAACCCAAATCAGGGACATATTTAACTCAAATGCAAATATTCAAATTGGCCTTGCAATTCTACTGATATACTGAAGTATCATTGTGTTAGGTTTTGGATTTCAATATCCTGGTTTTCACAGCTCTAATCACCTGGAATATCTGGTAACCTTGAGACTACTTTAAAGTCCAGAGCCTAACCTAAAGACTTGGTGAATGATTGAGTTTACTAAGGCTTGTGTCTTGTCTGATATAAAATCCAGTTTTTCCCATGCCAAGCTGTACACAATTCGCAAAAAATTCAAAACATTAACAAAGCCCATATTTTCTCATGCAATTCTGCCCACCTGTAATTAGCGTATCTGGATAAATAAAGTCTGTAAATGTACTCATACACGGAACAAGTTTTATAGTGTAGTAAATCCATTTATTTAATTCGCTCAAGGTTAATAGCGTGAGTCAGATGATTAACGAACGTAATGTGAATTAAGTATTGGACGCCTACAATTAGCTTAATATGTAATGATACCTAAGGTATGCTTAAGTAATTTGGATCCCAATACCAACGTTACACTATGGGAAATAAATATGATTGTTTTCGCACATCTCTAGATTAAAATAAACATTTGTTCGTTTTGAATAATATTTGATTTCTAGATCATTTCCGTACAATAGTCGGAAGGAATTCATCTACATAAGCTAAGATTTAATAATTTGGAAATAGTCAGATTCAATAATGGAGTATTTTCAATGGATTCTATTGGTAATTCCGGTACTGTCGATTGTGACCTATTTCGGTGTAGTGCATCGCAAAATATTGTTTATTGCATTTAAAACATTCCCCAGGGATTTCAGGTACCTATTAAAAAATTTTAAATTCTTACCTCAGTGAATAATAGGATAATAAAATTAGTATTATTAATTGAACACAGGCTTGTAACGCGGCTGATTCACTTGCAAGTGAGGCTACGATTACTCATGTGGCAAAATGAAACGATTGGAAGCATTTTTGAAAGATTCGTGAACAAACACCCAAATAAACCTTGTTTTTACTTTGAAGAGGAAATGTGGACTTTTGAACAGGTTAGTATTCAATGCGTGTGCTTAGTTCGAAAATAGGAATCAAAAATTATTTTTTAAATAGTACCGTGATAATAGGTACATCTAAAGATTATCGAAATGACCTCAATTCTATCCGCAAAAAGTAAACATACGTGTGCATCCTTTACCGTGTGACACAATGATTTCCAAATCAAATAAAAAGCATCGTTACACGATAAGCTATAAATTGTTGGCGTTTTGATTCGAATTTCGAATAACACGTAACTTACGAGTGACATAGATACGCACTAACGTAGTTATGTAATATGGATTACTCATATTGAGCTGTGCTTGTCGCGGACATTTCGGACATATTTTGAATATTTAACATCTATATTAAATTCCGTTCCACTGCATAATATAATTTCACTCTGGACACGCGTTTGTCACGGTAATTCGACCTTAAGAAATTATTATTCCGGCTTAAAACCTGACTGTTTTGTCACTCACAATTACAGGTTGACAAATTGGCTAACAAATTTGGAAATTATTTTCAACGGATCGGCTATCAAAAAGGGGATCATGTTGCTCTCTTTATGGAAAACCGTGTTGAATACATCTGTACCTGGCTCGGGCTCAGCAAGGTACACATATAAGTCAAGCCACGTTGTTTCCAAATAATATTGAAAATGGAAACGCAATGCACAGTTAAATGCGTCGCCTTTAACTTCTAGTCATCATCATACCGGTTGCCATTTTTGTAATTTCTTTATTCAGATTGGCGTTGTAACAGCTCTGATTAACTATAATCTAAGCCATGACCCACTCATTCACTGTATTAGATTGAGCAAGTGCAAAGGAATAATTTACGGATATGAGCTACAAGAAGGTAAGCACGTGCACGTACAGATTCTATACGTGGTCTACACTAATTTTCGGAACCGAATAACTTTTGTCAGGTCAAGTTCAAGAACGCGGTTCTCGCGGTTCTCGCCGAGTAAACTAACCAAATAAAGCATATTCTAATCTAATTCTGTGGAACCTAACCTAGTATCAAAAGATATACGTCCAGTTCCAAATATTGAATAGATCACACGTTCTGCCTGCACCAGTATTTAAATACTTATTGATTGAGACAGGTAGCAGTAAAACTTGATACTTAAGGTTTGATTTGTATATTATTCAGTTATCATGGAAGCGGTTGGACAATCGCCAGATTTAACAAATAAGAATTTGTTTTGCTTTGGAGCTAACGGGAATCCAGTCGATGAAATGGCAATTGATTTGGATAAGGAACTACGGATAATCCCAGCAACCAAGGTTTGTCCCGACGAGAAGTTGGGCATCAATGATACTTTGTTTTATATTTACACTTCTGGGACAACGGGGTTACCGAAAGCTGCTATTATCCCGCATGTTCGGTAAGATCATTTTGAACCGTCTGACATAAATCAATTCGAACCGATCGTGTTGATAGCGTTGGCATATTGTGTC
Source organism: Ceratophysella denticulata (assembly GCA_034694925.1). Classification (NCBI taxonomy): domain Eukaryota; kingdom Metazoa; phylum Arthropoda; class Collembola; order Poduromorpha; family Hypogastruridae; genus Ceratophysella; species Ceratophysella denticulata. The sequence goes on from JAQFYT010000884.1 coordinate 13,792, forward strand.
GATATAGCATTCATAATATATATATGGTTATTTTTTTTCATGCAATGTTGGTTTACTCTAGGGTCATGCTCACAGCAAATGGGGCAAAGTTGATACACCAAACGAAGCATACGGATATTGTCTACGTTCCGGTGCCACTGTACCATAATTTGGGCGGTAATCTGGGTGCAGCACAAGCGCTGCTTTCCGGAGTTACAGTTGTAATCGCAAGGAAGTTTTCGGCATCCCGGTTCTGGAAGGATTGCATTCGTCACAACGTTACTGTAATAACAAATATAAACAGAATAGCTCTATACATATTTGTTCAATTTGAAATTCTAATTTCATCAAGCTACAAAAAAAATCCTAAACAACTGGGTATTATTTAGGTACTTACTATGCATAAATGAACATTGAACAAGCTTGCTATAAGCTCTCAGTCCGTGTAGTGTATCCTACTTTTAGAAGTAGATACGACACGCCCTTCAAATATTTGAAATAACGTTGCGTAATGTGACAATTGAGGGCTTTCAACCCATAGTGCATTTTCCGTCGTAACAAAATACTATGACAGGTAGCGCTGTATCTTGGAGAAACTTGCCGATTTCTGCTCAATCAAACAGCCAGTACCACAGATAAAGAACACAAAGTTCGGATGATGTACGGTGTTGGACTACGTCCAGAAATTTGGCCCGAATTCCTCAAACGATTCAATAACCCCCGAATGGCCGAAACGTACGGGGCTACTGAAGGAAATGCATTTTTGGGTAATAATATTTGCAGAAAATGTTTTTAATGCAAATGTATCAAAATACAAAAAGCAATATGATAAATTCGATTTTGTATTTAATCTATACAGTGAACGTTGATGGGTACCCGGGTGCTGTTGGGTACTTGCCGGTTTTGTTCTGGTCTCTGTTACCGCAGACGCTGGTCCGTTTGGACGAAGACAGCGGAGACCCGATTCGGGATCCAATAACCGGATTTGCGGTTAAATGCAAAGCAAATGAATCAGGAGAAATGATAAGTCCGATTCGGCGGAGTGATCCGCTTCAACAATATGAAGGGTAATTTGAAGTCATACACACTGTGTATAAAGTAGTCTTTTGTTTGAATTTGTAACAAAATATCAACACTGTTTCAGGTACACAGACTCTGAATCAAGTGAAAAGAAGATTATTCGTAATGTTTTCAAGAAGGGCGATATGTACTGCAGAAGTGGTAAAACAATAACATAATGCTTTAACAAAATTACCGTAAAATTGAACGCGAATCAAAAGAGTCACCGCTTTTGTACGTCAGGGGACATACTGAGCTTCGATGACCACGGTTATTTCTACTTCCGAGATCGAGCAGGTGACACGTTTCGTTGGAAGGGCGAGAATGTGTCCACCACGGAAGTGGAAGGCGTTATTAACAAATTAACGGATTTCAAGGACTGTGTTGTTTACGGTGTGGAAGTACCAAATGCGGAAGGAAAAGCTGGGATGGCCGCCATCGTTGATGCTGACGACAGCTTAGATATTACCGCGCTGAGTCGAGGGATTGAACGCCAGTTGCCATCTTACGCTCGGCCGGTGTTTCTACGCACTGTGGCTCAAATTAACCTCACAGGTAAATATAACATTATTTCAAACGTATCATCAATTAATTATTAGTATTTATTGAAATTATACAATATATATACATTGAAAATATACAATCGATCAACATGATTTTTTTTGTACACAGGAACCTTTAAATTCCAAAAGATGGAACTTCAACAGGAGGGATTTGATATTCATAGAATTCAAACCGGAAAATTGTATGTCCTGAGAAGCAATACCTACGTGCCAATAAATTCAGACCTGTATTTTGCCATTATATCGGGGCAATTGAGACTATAAGTTATCCCGCTAGTGGGTCGTCCAGGGTTGAAGTGTATTTGAACAAAGAACTAGTTATAATTCCATATTTTTACACCCAAATATATAATTTACTATTAGCTAGTGTTTTATATTTCCTAATATTACAAATATAGTATCTACTTAATATACAGTAATATCTACATTCATTGATATTTGCTTGGTTGACATGTACGCTGTTTTTTATGCATGCAATCCATTTTATAAATACCACTTGTATTCAATGAGGTGTTATATTTTAAAAATAAATCTATGCCGGAGTTTGCCTTGACCTCATGAGGACATTGAAAGGATAAGGCGTGAGGCTCATTCCAACGCATGGATCCAAATTCGGTGGATTTTCTCCAGGAACGAGGGACATTGAGAATTTCTGGAATAAGGTTGTAAGGTAAATAGGCACGACAGAATTCACAAAGGGAACACCGATACAATATCGTTTTCCTAAAAATAAAAAACATGAATTCCAAATAGTTCGAACCGGTTAACTACAAATCTTTTTAGTCTATAGAGCTACAGTGTCACATACCAAATCCAAAATGGACGACGTGCTTATCAGGCACAAATTCGCCATTGTCATTTATGAATCGTTCCGGTCGAAACGTCTCAGGATCTCCCCAGTAGTCCTTATCCATGTGTACGGCCCAATGGTTCGACATAACACAAGTACCCTGCAAGGTGATATCATGCATATAATTTTGCATCTTGCAGGAAAGTAAAAATAAGATTGATTCTTGTACGAAATTGTAACTTTGTGCACCTTTGGAACCCGGTATCCCCTGTAATACGTTTCGTTTTGTATTAGTCTTGGTATAGGGAAAGGAACAACAGAGCCCAGCCGATGAATTTCCAGAATTGTGGCTTGAGTGTATGGCATTCTGCAAATTATCAACCATTTCCAACACAGTCAGTAATTTACTTTAAAGGAGTTCTATTGCATGAATACAACTTACTTCTCGAAATCTTCCAGCGTTGGAATTGAATGGGATGTTACGCGATAGTCAATTTCTGATTGAACTTTTTTCTGAACTTCTGGGTTTAGTACAAGAAAAAATATTCCATAGCTAATTGTTGCACTTGTTGTTACTGAACCAGCCAGCCAGAAATCTTGAATCATTATGACCAACTGTTGTTCTGTGTACAGAAAAATAAACAGACACACAATCTATACGGGGGTTAGTGCAAATGGGTTTATTTTGGGTGAACTTGTCTATCGTTACCTTGTTTCAACGTTTGTAAAATGTCAATTTACGCTTACTCACTATTAATGCACTGACAGTGACAGTACATACAGTATTGTATGAAGTATTTTGCAATTTTGGTAATTTATGATAAACAAAAATGTGTAGTCTTATCCTGTGTGGCCATCATAAGGTTTTAAACGTTGCAACTCTTCAACAAATGTCCAGAATTTTATCTTTAATGTCTTGTTTAAAACTGAATATTTTGCCAAAACCTCATTTTTTGAACACATTAAAACACTGGACCCTAAAACTCAAACCTGCCATGCGCCCAAACAAAATAGGTATTCATTAATAAAAAAAATTAACTTAGAAGTCCTATATAATGACAGTTTAATCAAATGTGAAGTCATATGTATATGCATTTAATAGATTTACCGGTGTAAACAGTGTCGGATTTTCCATGCTCCAGCTCAATTTTTTGCAGAAATACTTCAACAAAACTCTCCGGCTCAGTTAGATATGTGCCTTCTGACTTTCTTGTATCCAGAATAGGCTTTAGGATTAACAGAAATTCATTTGGAAATGATATTAAATAATTTGTGTACTGTTGAAATTGGAAAAAATATTCAATTCGAGTGGTGAAAACATAATTTTAGAAGATGTTAGTTTTACAGGAAAATGATAAAATGGTAATTTACCTACCTGTATTATATTATTCAATTCTTTGAAGTAATCACTTGCAAAATTATTTAATCCCATCCGAGCCACGGTTTTGCTCAACCATTTGTCCAAAGTTGGAAATACAAGTCTTGGATTCATCAAGCTAAAGAGTTTTGATCCACGTCTAGTCAAGGCCAGCATTGCCAGTAAGTTTGGGTCATCATGAGGGTATCTAATACCAGCGACCATAGCCCAAAAAATGTTGACAATTGAAAGCCCAAAATTGTCGTTAATTTTAAGAATCCCGTTCGATTTTTTTAAATTTTCTGTAACAGTATCAATACTGAGACTGATTTCAGACTCAATTATTTCTTGCATGGACTGTCGTTTTCCAAATCCAAAGTCTCGTAAAGTACGCAATGAAAATTTTCTCATCTCCATCCATATTTTTGGATTTTGTACAAAAGCCAAGCCTATAAGTTTTCAAGTATAAATATTTATTGTTTTTTGTATTAAATTATGACATATTTTGACGTGCAAATAATTTAACTTATGTACCGAGTTCTTTGCCGTTAGAACGTTGCTGAAATGAGGCATAATTCATCTTGGCACTCCAATCGTCACGATTAAGAAGTTCTTGCATCACCTCGTACGAGCTCAATATTACTACATATATTTAAACATAATAAAATTATTAAAACAGGTTCGAATTTCAATATCGCAAAATCCTTGATTTTTAATTGACCAATTAAATGAATTCAGGGTGTTCAAAACCAGTAATGAAATCAATTGAATTTGATGCTATAGTAATAGATTTCTATTCAATAAATTTAATTTTTTAGAAAAGTTGATTCGAAAAAATTGCAACTTCTACCTAGAGAACTCGACGAAAATAATTATTCGAAGTAACTGGACACAATTCAAATCGGCTTATTATTTAACGAGTCGCCCAAATGTTGAAACATGCCGCCAAATTTATTCTGGCAATACTATTTTCCGGCAATTCTATTTTTTGCACAAGTTTGATAAGGTCAGGTTAGGTTGGGTTAGGCGAAGCGCCAGTGTTCTTAAGTATACTTTTCGCCCAACTTGTGCAAAATAGAAGTTGAAACACTTTTGTCGGCAAGTTTCAGCATTTTTGTCGGCGCCATAAAATGACACCAATTCAAATCTACTGACGAATTTTAGAAAATCGTCCATTTTGTTGGTCAATATATCAAAAAAACCTACTAAAGTAATTTGATCCGGCAGACAGGCTAAAAAAGTCGCCATATTTCTTCGACATTGCTAGCAAAGCTTTCCAAGGTTCGCCGGGGTTTTGCAGGGCAGGCAAAATGGCTGATGGTAAATTACCAATGACCGGGAATCGCCATGGGCCTAGTCAAATTTTACAGTCAAATAAACTGGGTTACTTGAAATTTCTATTCCATTAAGCGCGGATGTTTTCGTTTTGCTTACCTGGTGCAAGACCCAGGGCGGAGAACTGACATTGCCGTAATACAAATAAAATCAAAATAACAAATGTCACGGCTAATCCAAATTCCGGGGTCACCACGGCCATTTTTTTTATAAAGTTCTAAACACCTCTAGCAATAATGCGCGATGAAAAAGTTTCATTTAGTTAGTCAGGCAACTATTACATGCAGGGTTATAAATTGCAACTGAGGGTTTTATAATATATTTTCGCGATCCCTGGAGTATTTATTAGTAAATTATTACATTTTTAAGTAGCGAATTAGCCGAATAAATGGGAACGACAAGGCGTAAAGGCTCAAGCAAGTATTTAGCATTATGAGTACGAACTATAGTATTCATATTTATATCATTCGCATTATAATCTAATTGAGTACATGTAATTAAGTTTAACTATGCTACTCTGTAGCTTGCAATTGTTTAGAAGCATGAACATGGAATTCCCAGAATATTCATTTAATCTGATGTCTCAGAAAAAAATTTCCTGGGCAATCTTCCCGAGACTTTACTGTGTCTTAGGTCTTGGTCAATTTTTATTTACTAACAACTATTTACTGTAAAAATTGTAGTACTAGGATGTCTAATAGATTTGTGCGTGTGAATGTGAACTGATTTAATCATCTGACAAGTATGCATGATGCAGATGTTGAAGTTTTTTTAGAAATAATTTCCTCATTATGCAGCTCGTATTTCATGGAGAAACATGAGCATCATGAAGAAATAACATGAAGCGATACCGAGTTAAACTTATAAATAACGACCGACCAGAATTTTTATAAATGTTAAGCATTTGTACTTAACAGTATAAAATTGATTTACATTTCAGATTGATTCTGAAAAATACCGAATCGCCTATCTTCTGATGGTTGTGCATAGTTAAGACTTGAAATTGGTAGCCAACTTGTAATAATACACTTTTATTCTGGAATTTACCTAGAAGAGTTAAAATTAAAAATGTAAGTAATTCTTCTGATTTTCCGCCTAATGTGAAGTTATCAGGGTTTATATTCAATATATTTTAAATTCTTGGTAGATCGTCGAAGTGGGCAGCGGCGGAATATTTGGCACGCGAGAGGGTGAACTCTAGTCATTCTTTAGAAAAGCCCGAAATAGCACAGCCACCTAGGTTCTACTAAAATCTAACACCATCAAAAC
>JAQFYT010000885.1:0-20130 GCA_034694925.1 Ceratophysella denticulata
TTGGGCAAGCAGGAGTTTCGCTCAGTGCACCTCTCTTTCCCGCTCAACTAAATCTACTCTGTAAACTGACCTTTTTTAGTGGGTTTTTCTTTTTTTCGAGGCCCTGACCTGGCGGGAAATATGATTCTTAGCTGAATACCCTCTGTATAAATACACATCTAGTATTGCGCAAGCTGTTGAATAATATACAGCTACGACGACAAGTTGGAGTTAATTATTCATTCGGCTTTGGAATTTGAAACAAGAACTCAAATTCCCACAGTTGGTTTGGTGCTGCAGAATCCACTGGTTCAAAGGAGACTCGTTGACCTTCCCTGCAAAAAAACAATTCAAATATACCTACTGGTTTGGAATAATAAGGGTAAAATGCATAGGAAACGAGTTATGTCGCACATGATTTTTAATTCGAGCATAATTAGTTAAAGTATAGGAGCAATACTTGCTTGTCGGCTAAAAATGAATCCATTATTCAAAGCGCCTTGAATTTTTTGTAATAGTTACGTAGCGGGAAGTAAAATTGAACTTGAACCAGCGCTGTAGTAAATTAAACAGAATAACGGCAAGGCAAAATAAATTTACAAATCGCAATGAAACCGCAGCGCAGTACCTGATGACATGTTGAAATAAACCAGCCCGAATGTAACTCACCCATTACTCGTTAGAGCTCCAACATGATTTTCCAGCACAAAAGTATTTGCCTTTCCGTTCGGAGCTGGGGTGAAATTCCAGTCAGTTGGATGCCAGTCGCTGTCAACCAGTTTCTTGGACACTTCGTTTTCATGAAATACTTCACTCCGAATAATTACAATATTTTCTTGAGGACGAAACTTAACCTTCCATTGTTGTTCATCCTTTTCAGCACGAGTTTCGGTGACCACAGCACGACTTGGACGCCCTTCATCGGTCACAGTAAGGACCTGCAAGTTTAAGGTATTACAAAATGAAATCACTGTCTCATTTTCCGCCGTATCAACCAAACATCGAAACATAAAATCAATATCCAAAAGTGCAATAGGACACCAAATATAGAACAAAAAGTGGCAACAAGTCCTGAAATACTATTTAAAGACTTACAAATCCGTCCAATCCGCTCACGATTTTGTAAAATCCAGGCTTTACTGGGCATTTATTGGGTGACATATTTTCAAAGTTTTGAAGAACTTTATCAATTAACAATGAAATCAGTAATGCAAATGAAAAATCGTTGTGATTCGTTGAGCCTCGGGAATGAACTGTGGAGAGTATTAAATGGGAATATAAATATTTTAGCTCCTTCTAAGTACTTTTCTGCAACTATTTCAATAGATTGACACTCGTGAGTTTGGGTTTTGCACAGACATTCATTGCCACAGGAAATATGATTCCCTAGCAGATGTGTGCCTTAATCGTAGTCGGTAAATCTACGAGGTTTTTTGGAAGTAGTGGTCTGGCTAATTCAATTCCGTATTATTCACTTAAAAGTTCCTTCATAACATGCAAAGTGAAATTGAGTCATAAAACCAGTGTATGGAGAATCAAATTCAAGGTTAAATATTTGAATGTCAAAGTCAGATCTGACAGATTCCATTTCCATTATTCCCATCCCCCATTCTACTGCACTACATTATTCCTTTCGCATATATTTACGAAGCTTGTATGCTTGGGCTTCAGGGATACAAGATTTAAATAGGTAATTACCTCTATAGTATTGGATAGTACGGATATAACTTTAAATACAGGCACTGGGTCCCGGAAACGTGAAGTAAGTAGGTAGCGTTATTATTATTTTTAGGACACATGATTTGCTAACTTTTTTCGTAAATTCATAAATGCAATGCAACTAATTCGAATTTGTCAAGTACATACATAATGCCGAATGCCGACATTAACCAGTAAAAATACGCATTACGCATTACATATACGTCTTGAATTCATTTAATGATTAAAACGCTCACAGTGGATTCACTTCATGCCCTGCAGGCATTCGGAGAAACCTATTCTAACTCGAATTAGGAAAATCCGACAACTGAGAATTTAAAGCCTCAAAAAGACATTCTGTATATCGAATTACTTTGATATTCGATACATACCAAGAATTCGGTACAAAACTTGCAACATCGTATGCGATATTGGTTCACATCCTAAACGTGTACCAATATGTATTATTCCTAAAATGATTAATAAACGGTAAATTTAACGCGTATTAAAAGCAAACAAATAAATTTATGTACATTTGTAGTACAATACACAAGGTCGATGGAAATACGGAGATGCATCTAGATCAGTTGCAAAATAACTCTTTAAAAATCAAAGGACTATATTAATTTTTTAATGCACTAGGTTATATCGTGTTACAATAACAACATTCCAGATGTCCTTCTAACGTTACAAGTACAAACTAAGACAACGTATCGCGGAAAAAATATTGCAGGACAAAGTATCACGACGAGCAGAACGCCAAAGTATCGCAGGTGTATGAGGCACATATCGCAATTGTTTAGTACCGCGAGCCAAAGTATTGTATATATTGTATTTTGGTTAGGTTAAGAAAACACGGTTGCAGGGTACTTTTCTTCTTACGATAAAAATGCATTGGTATCCGCGATACTTTTTCCGTATCTTACCAGTTTATAATTATGGTATTATAGTTAAACTTTTGTTCGTGGAAATAGTTGAAACAAAAAAACTTAATTTCAGAAACTGTGAAACGTAAAAAGCCTCGTACCAAAATAGGACTATAGAATCGACAAAGGACAACAACACTTAAATTGTATCTTGCAATTTATTTATTCTTTAGGAATTGATTGCATTTGAGACAACTATAAATCACGTTGGTAAAATCAGGCCACAAATTAATACTCATGGAGAATTACATATAATCTCTTCTACATATATCTATTTGTATTGCTTAAGCAATAAACTAATTATGCTAACTCATAGATTGCAGTTGAAGGGGTAAGTACTTTGCAATGGCGTATTTCAATTTTCAATACACTATTCAGTTTCTCAGTTAGTGATACCATCTCAGCCCTCAGCTTATCCATAAAGTATGTAATGGCATAAAAATCACATTGCAGATTGCAGAGCGGCACACAGCACAGCCAAAAGTATTGTACGATAAATATTCACGTCTTGAATCTAAAAGTGAAGTTTAATTCTAAAATAAATTCAAAAAGTAGGCACAAATCTCATTCTTCCTTTTTAGGTCGGATTCGGTAGCGGTAAGGCAGAAGCTTCAGAGTCTTGTACAACAACAACGGCGGGAGCTGGAGGACTAGTTTTCCGTGCCGCCGGGAAGTAAAACGTGGACCAGAAAGGAGCAGAATTCGTGACGCGTCCACCCCAGCTCCATCCATTCGGGATAGCTAAATGTCTTAGGCCTTCTTCAATAGTTCCACACTCTCCTGTAAATCATCAATGGCCATTTAATACTTTGAATACAAATCTCCAGATTTGCTATGAAAACTAAAGATAGAACAAAGAAAAATCGTATAAATAAATGTCCATGGAATTACCTGTGTATAAGTCCTTGACCCCATTTGTGCACCACATACTACCAATGGGTGATGTATTTCCGTCATTCACGGAGTCGGGGAGAGAGTGTTGTATTCTTTCAAAAACGCCAGCATCTCCAACGAGACCTGTTTTACGAATACAAAGAACATGGTGAATCTACGTTAACTCGCCAAAGAAGGTCTAAGTTCTCTGTCTCGAATCTAAACTTTAACGAATTTACCTAAATAACTCGTAAGTACCGACTATTCTGAGTCGCGAAAAGGTTATTTCTTTAAAGGTAAATGAATCATGCCAACTGCTGGCTGCACGCAAAATCCAATAATGGTATTACACGCTGAGGGTGCATTGAAGCAATTATCAGGTAGGTACTATATCAACTCTAGGGTTGCATCCAGCAGGTCTTCATATTCACCAGGTCAGATCATGATTTTGTAACTGAATACTGAGTTTATAAAATATTTACTTACCTTTGGGTCCGTTGGTCGGATTGAAATATCCGCAAATAATGGCTCCGTCCGCTGAATTACTTTTAATTAATGAGCGAACGTTCTCAGTAACAGATGAAACTGAATGTGCATGCCCGTTAGTGTAAGACGGCGAGCTTAAATTCAGTCCAGAAGTGGCTGACAGTACATTTATCAGGATCCAAGTACAGCTCTTCATCTATACAAAAATAAAAAGTAAATAATAAACAGGTGAAACGTGGAACTGTTTCACGTTAGGTCATGGAAAGGATGTCTAATTAAGTTAGAATGCATACCTTGACAGTGAATACACCAAATTGCCAGAGACTACCATTCTGGACTGGTGCAAATCCTGTAGTTTCAGGGATGACTACTTCCTCCACCACATGTGCATTGTATAATACGCCCAAATAATGGGGTGCCTAGAAAATATCAAACTACAATTAAAAACTGTCCAGCCTTGTTCTAACGAAAACTGCCAGTGTCATAATTTGAGAGCCAAACGGAAAAATTGTTGCAACGTTAAGTACCTTGTCATAATGAAGCGGCGCTGGGTCCAGAACGAAAGTCCAATTTCCACGAGGGCGCCGCCAATCCTTATTCTTCCGAAGAACGGGCGTGTTCAGTTCATCACATATCTAGAAATACATTTCACTTATGAGTAGCTGATTCAAAAAGTTTAACAAGAAGCAAGGACATATTTTTGTAGATATTATTAGCAATATACCTTCGAAAGTGCGTCCTTGTCGGAGATCTCCTGGACGGCCACGATTGACAGCCTGTATCATGTACAAAATGTTAATTAACTAGGTTCCTCGAATTTTAGTTATTTCTAAGCTCAAAAATATTTTCGTACTGTTGTAGTGGGTGATACCGTGAACGCATTTCACAAAGAAAACATTACTCCCGTATGCTATCACGAATCCTCTACTACAACAATATCACTATTTCATTTTTGGAATTTAAGACACGAATAGCATTTCAAAACACAATACCCATTCTCGAGGATAGTCCTGGTAATCACTTCAAGTACACCTGGATTGTGGATTTTTTCCTTTGTAAGCTTCTCCAAGTTCCATGTAACGAGGCGGAAGGCTGGAGAGTTGTTGAAAGTATTCGAGAATTCCGTGTTGGGACGAGAGGACTTGAGTGACATAAGCTCGAAAATATCCTCCATACTGAACGGAAATAAACTGGAGCCTAAAACAAACGAAGTATCAAGATCAAGTCGGTCAAGAACATTATTGTGGATTGTGGCCAATGGGCAAGATGAACAAAATTACAATAATACAAACACGGTGCGTGACTGCGTGACTTACTCATGTCATCTGATTCTTCTTCAGCCTCGGCATTGGCTTCCTCTGGGTTCGCAGAAGTTACACAGCTGTTGTCTGGAGCGGAAGAACGGATGACAGGTGGAGATGAGGTGGTTGAGTCAACGGAGACGGAGAGGTTATCAGAAACACCATTGTTCTCCACAGTTAAGTGTGACCGTATTACAGATACTCTCTTAGACCTAACTCCAGCCTGGCGTAACTGGTCAAGGTTCTTGTACGGCCCTTTTCTGTCTCGATAATGTATAATCCGAGCAGCAGTGGCTTGATTGACTCCCGGAACACTCATCAAGTCAAATATTGTTGCAGTATTTACGCTGATCTGTGGTCGATTTCTGTATCGGCTGTACTCGCTCGGACTGGCACTTGCTATGCTTGCAGCTGGAAAACTGTCCAGAGAAGGAGACGAGGCTCGGCTGCGTAATAAAGTTATTGAAATTAAAAAACTAAACTTAATTAACTGAGGTCTGAGGTACTTACATATAAAATGCTATAATACCGAGAATTTACCTGAGAGATTTTGTGGCCTTGAAGGACGAAGTGGTTATTTCTGGGCGGATGGAGACCAATTTACTTGCACCCATTCCAGAAACGAGTGCCAAATCTTCAACTCTCCGGTAACCCCCTATTAGAGCTCGATGAGCCACAACATTTTTAGCTAGTGTTCGATTCACACCAGGCAGTGTCATTAGTTCCTCCTCCGTGGCACGGTTCACATTTATAAGTTCTACCTGCAAATACACATCAGAAAGCACAAATCTTAGACCAGACGCATGGTTTGGTTTTGTGTTGTTCTCATTTGTTTTTGCATTCTCGAACTCCGCGTGCTCCGTATCACGATCACGAGTATAAGCCATTTATCTCTGGCGATAACAAAGCGTGACTCCAACTCCAACTTATACTTTGTTTTGTAACAAATTACACATGGATGTTTTATTTAAGGTTGTATGCCTGTGACCCTGCATAGCGGGTAGAAATTAAAATTGAACTCAATACTCAATACGGATGGATATAATGGTTCTGAAAAGGCTATGGTCCAGAATCTTACAAAAGATGTCAATCTATCAATAGAAACGACAAACTAGATCCTGTAATCGTACTTGAATCAGTGACAAGAGACCGAGTTGAGTTAGATATCAATTATCAATTTAAACCGGAATGACCAGGTGGTATATTTAATTTATAAATGCGTAACTTTCATTTCCGTAAAAACCAAAAATACACTTGAAATTGAAACTTGAGATTGAGCTTACTTACCTTAATATCTGATTCGTTGAGACTGAACGAAGCACTGATAGATCCTCGGCGCTTCCATTTCCGATCCCGGAAGGCCTTAGACAAAGACGAGATGGAACCATTCTTCTTCCGCTTGTCGCCCAGACGAACTGTGGAGGTCGGAGTGGTAGGATCCATCAAAGGCGACTCTTCCACTGAGGCCATGGTGGTTGGCGTTGGCGGGGACGGCGGAGCATTGGCTCCGGAGGGTGACATGGCTATTCCTGCACCAGAAACAGGAGTAGAGGCAGCTATCGGTTGTGGTCTCTTCGTATTCGTTTTGCTCTTGCCCTGACCCATTGACCCCTTCCGCCCGTAGGTCTCAACTTTGGAACTCCCTCGCCGACGACGACGCCAGTTCCCGCCGCCGCCAAGGAGTCGGCGGAAATTACATCCGCTGCGGGAAGACAGCTTGAAGCTATTTCTCACAAATCAAGGGTACAGAGAAAACAGTTCCTGTGTAAACGAAAATATAAACTAATTAGAAAAGTGTGTGTACGTACTGTGCGTGTCATTTCTTAAGATTATAGGATACCATGTAATACGAAAGGAACTGTTCCTAAAAGATAATCAGAGAAAACTGGTCAAATCTTCAGTCAATCGGAGTTAACGTGAGTCAAGTTTAAGCGTAGTATGCACAACAAGAACAATACGCAAACAGTATATCGTAAATCGTAAAATTAAAAATGTTGCGCAAATATTTACACATTTAACGTTTATTAGCTTATCTCATATCTCATTCGTTAAACTGATATGTAGGAATAGGAAATAGGTCAGCCGCAAACTTTTAACTTGAATTTAGTTTACTGAAGTAGCAGATTAATACCCAGAATTAATAGAATTTCTAGAAAATATGGACATTATTTGAAAACTAATTGTATGCTTAGTCTTACATATCCCTTCCCACTTACCTACTCCCTTACCACACACCGAATTAAAATGCGAACAGCCCAATACACCTGCCAAGTACTCTAAATGATCAGTTCACGATACACTGCCCATGCCCATTTTGTTATCTTCAACGTGGGCCTGAGCGAGGCGAAGAGAAGATTATACTAGCCAGCCTAAAGAGATAATGACAATGTCCTTCTATTGTCAAAAGCCCTGCTGGCCTTATCTTTATTTGCGTTGAGTTTCAATGAACATATGAGTAGTCGTTTCAATGTTAATGTTACGTATTATGTCGAGAATACTCTTGTATTAGGTGACATTGCCATTCACTATTGACAGGAGACAGAAAATAGACAGTTTTGTATTCCCAGTTTCCATTTCATAATTAATTGGGTATGCTAATGCACAAGGCAAGCACTAATGAACTTGAGCTGTGATCACTCCGTCAACACGAGCAAACGAAAACGAATGTACAAACACACAGTCAACAGTTTAAAGTGCAAGGGTCAGACAAAACTGCTTTAACCGGAAAATATTACTTACTTAATTCTAGGATATACGGCAGGCTGGCTTCGATATACGAACCCCGGAAAAGGAGCAAAGTTGCCAACTCGTAATTTGATAATATTAAACTGAAATCTACAATCTACCACATATTAATAGCACCGTGTGCCAATCTCGGCCTTGGAAGAGATAATAAGGAATACAAGATGATAGTGAATTCCAAGGTGAGGCTTTGGAGGTAGATTATGTCATAATGCCTGTTGATCTAAAAAAAAAACGGTGTTCATGTGCCGGTAATGGACCACTGCCAAAATCCCTATCACTACGCCCCATGACGCCGACAAACCGGCTACAATTCTCAATTACTTATTGTATTTTGTATTTTTCGGCTATCTATCTGACCCTAAAATACACACATACAGGGATATAAAAACACTAAACTAACACTTATCCGTTAATTAAAGCTCCGTAACAGGAAATTGCACAGTCAATGCAACATTAAGCCAACACGAATAGCTAATGAATCATCATGTTAAAGTTTAATTACATACATTTAGCACTATGTATGTATGTAGGTACGGTCACCACCACCCACGCACCCTACAGACGTGCGATGTTCCATTTATTGCATTTTCCGACAAAAGCAATATCGCGTCGTCCCGAATCGTCTAATACGTAAATATGTCCATTGCCATTCCACGTGCAGGGCAGGTAAATTGTAATAAATACCAACTACAACTAAGCAAGTGTTTACTCTAAAAAGAACAAAATAGGCGTGGAGAAATATAAAATACATAGTGAAGATGAGCACGCACGTCATTTTACTGACTGAACATGAGATCTAATCAATAAGGAGGAGAGCCTGTGTAGTGCGCGGATACATCAATTAATTTAATTAACACTAATCAACTCCACGCCATGGTGACATTTCTTGGCTATGTATACTGCACTCGCTTCAGTCAGAATGTAATATGCTTCGAATTCCGAATAATATTCCACTTCATTCTTACAACAACTTCATTTTCAATTCAAGTCAGTATTCAGATCAGATTAAATTTACCAGCTAAACCGGTCCGTGAAGCAAACAGATTAGTAAAAATTAATTTTTAGAGTTTCTCGATTATTAAGTACTAACACATAACGTTTCAAGCCCTTTTGTTCCATGTTCCATGCCAGGTTTGGGAATCGGATTCGAACCAGATTTACAGAACACAGAACAGTGTTAGGTTATGGACACAACCTGTCGCAAAAAAAATTTCGCATGAATATGATGATGGCAATATTGTTGGCCGGTCACTTAATCAAGATTTTATCTTCATAACGTCTGTAGACTTAATCGGGGTTTGGATTTGGGTGAATTTAATCAAACCGGCGGCAGTTAATTTCTAAGTACCTATTTTTACATCCAACATCGAGCTGTTAGACAAGTGGGTGATTCCTTTACAAATAGAGACAGATGACCCAGGAAAATGTTATTAATCTCACCTGTCACCTACAGGTAAACAGCATTTGACAGAATAAGTTGTCTCAAATGTCAAATGTGCCAGTTCAAAATGTTTAGTGTGTGTGAGTACTCACGATGACTTAACTTGGGCACAAAAATCTTGTCCATACCCAAATCGTGAGTTCGTCATACATCATCAATTTGATTAAGCCACTGGGACTCGGTCTCTTTCCTTAGATGGCTAGGTTTGGTTACTTATCACCACCACTTATGATTCTATGATATGTTACCGTCGCAGAACAGTTAAAAATTTAACCCAAATTCAATTCAGCTTTAAGTTAGGTTAGCCTCATAAACTACATTTTATGATAAACCTAACCAAACACAAAATCACCACCGAGCGTCCGTGGTCGGTAAGGGCCAGAGAGTTGTGAGGTCGGTCAATTTTAGGTGTTAGATAGACCGACCGATCAACGTAGTGTACTCTGCCACTGTTGACTGTGTATAATACTCTGATGTTCTGCCTAGAGAACACGTACACACGTAGTGTACTCTGGATCAGGGGACAGGCACCCAGTCTAGATCAACGATCAACGATCCACCACAAATTGACATTTGACATTGATTCAAATGTTGAAAATTAGTCAACCAGATATAAAATAGTACATGCAAATACAACGTACCCTTAACTATGCACTACGAACTATTTATAAGTACACTATAAAACATGCAACATATAAGTATGACATATGAAGTAAAAGTTATACATGTGACATGGTATTCCTTACCTTATTTCGTGATTCTTTACAACCACAGTCCTTCGACAAACCCGAACAATGAAACCATATTCCACGTAAGTAAGTACTCCAGACTGAGACTAACTACGCCGCCGCCGTTCTGAATAACACTAAACTAAATGTAATGTAACTGGCAACTAACTGGTGACTCGACTGGTGACTGGAGGAAGTGCAACTGACTCGTTATTTCATGTTCCTGGTGATTGGGCGGAACGGAAGCCTGGAATAAACGTGTTCCAGTCAGTCCATCTATTTAAAGTTACTTAACAGGTTCTTAATTACAAGTATTAGACAGTCAGTCATCAGTCGTTGTAGTCGAATAGAGCGTAAATTATTGTAAATTGTAAATGGTGAATGGATGAACAATGAAGATCAAAATAGGTGGTACTACATGCATGCATATACACATGCATAGGAAAGATGAACTTCGTACTCGAGTTGAGTTGAGCGATGAGCCAAAAAACAACAGACGGGGTGTCGCAAGAAATAGACCTTTTTAAAGTAATACTGAACTAAGATAACGATAGATGTACCTACATAAGGGTGGCATTTTTCGATGCCATGAAAAAATAGAATCTGCCATAAAAAAGATGAATTTTGCAATAGGAAATGTAATGCTGCAATAAGTAAAATTTGTTTATAATTCCAAAGGTTAGGTTAGTTGTTGGTCATTTAGGTATTTCAAAAATCTAACTTAACCTGTAGAACGGATCAATCTCGTCCGCTAACGTTTTAACTTAACCTAACCTGACTAAAATCACTGCCATGCAGACTTATTGCACAAGTCTTCTTTTTCATGGCATAGATTCTATTTTCTCATGTCACGTTTATATATTTCCCCTTCGTAAACAATATGCTAAGGAACGCTACCCTATTGTGGTTCAGGTTTATTGTCGCCCTCCACTTGGACTTGGACTAATTGCCCTTACACCTTAAATATTAATTTTCCAAATTAATCCTTATAGCAATATAACATATGTACCATTGCTACACCTTACGCTAAACAGAGTTCCATGAAAAAATTCCCGGAGAAAATGTTCCAGACAAAAAATTTCCCTAAAAAATATAGGGAATATATAAATGTGCAATAAGAATTGAACTTTTGCAATGAAAACTAAGAATTTTGTAAGATGACTTTTTATATCATTAACGTTCATTTTAGTCAGGTTAGGTTAGGTTAGGCACGTAAGGTGCGTAAGGTTAGTGAAGAAATTCCATTTCTATTGCAAAAGTCTTAGTTTTCAGTGCAAAAGTTCATTTTTTATTGCAAACGTCTATGTACATTTTAAGTGCATAGTGTAAATGTCACCCAAAAATATCCCTCGATAAAGCTCCCCCGAAACAGTTTCATCAAAATATTTCTCGAGAAATTGTTACCCTGAAACCCTTACCTTGGAAATGTAAGTTAGTAAAACATTACAAAACTAGCCTAACCTAACATACTGTAATCTGAGCAAATCGAAATCCTAAGCCACAGAGTACCCAGCCAGAGGGAACTTTTTTGCGGGAGCGTTTTCGTCGGAGTATTTTGCTGAACGCCGAACATTAGTGTCCAGCGAATACCGATTATTGACAGTATAGGTAGTATTGTGTAATGATTATTGTTCTCCACACGGAACGGTCAACGATCACGGATACAGAATATCGTGCATTCGGAATGGCGTGCCTCGCAACAAATTAGGTACAAGTTTTCTTGTGTCATTATTTACTAATCTACAAAAATGCATTAGGCCACCTTTTCCTGTGCGGGTTTAATGCCCCACCGCACCGCACCGAAATAATGGTATAAAAATAAAATCGTACTCATGTAATTGCAGTTGAGTTCCAGCCCGAAAGTAAAGTACAATAGCGCCAGACCAGTTCTCAGCTCTACACGGTTTTTTTCGTGAGAATTTCAAATTGCAATTGCCAGAGTATGATTAGGGAATTCGACTAAGGTAATAATCCCGTGTGAACTCACAATAATAAAACATGTCGGATATCGATCGGGTGGTAAATACATCTGATGTGTTTGGTTATAAAAGGATTTGACACAATGGAATTGTTTTAATTTTAATATACATATTTCATGGTCAACCGGCTACAATAGACAAAAGCGCGATATGATATGATTAACCGGATGCTGCCGACATTCTGGTCAAATATTAATTATAAGTCATTTCATTTCATTTTACTGTAAAGCTGTGACATCTGATCTCGGTATATGAATTGAATAATGAATGAATATACGCTGTACAATAATCATAGTTGTCATTCCAAAACTCTAAATAAATATCTCTGATGCATATAAAGCAATATTTTCCCCACGGCAAATATAATGATATACAATTTGAATTATATTCAAAACTGAGTCTTTATTTCATCAGCCCAGAAATAGAAATCACATTGTTGCAAAATTCCGCATTTTGCTTGCCTCATTAGTTGAACAATGTGCAACATTTCTGCGAACAACCTTCAACTTTGACAGCTAGTCCAACGTGCATGGTTCATGGAGAACGTAGTAATAAAAGTAATTGCTCTAAAAATTGCAAGGGTTAATAACACTGTGCGAAATTTAAAAAAAAATAACCATGCTCTTTCCTCATGTGGTATAAGTAATTGTGCACATTAATCTGCATAATGCATCTTATGGCTGGAAACCTCTGTATTGATGTGCCTTATCAAAAATGAGTTTAGTTAAGGTCAAGGCCAGAAAACGCTCATTAGTACAATACCAAAGGTGGCGTCCTTGAAATTGCAAAAATCCGAGAAACTCGTCTATATATGCAATAATACGATATAAAGAAAGAGCAAGAACTTGTCTTTATTCAGATTTAAGGTACTTCCATCTAATTATTGCAGACGTGTTCTAGAAGTTAAGAAAATCACAGAAATTTTGGTTTATAAAACAAACAAGTCAATAACTACTATATGTAATATCTCAATTGTAAATGATTCGACAAAGAAATTATCCTGGATTATACACTCGTTGGCATGAATTAAGACAGCTATTAACGTAAGTGTCTTTCGGGATATTATGCCACTTTAGTCGAAATTCTCGTCTTGAGAGTAGGAACTTCTAAATCTTCCTTTCGTATTTTAGGTTTTTCTGGTTCAGACCTCGCTGGTGGTATAATGTTATTCACATCAGGCAGCAAGAACTGTATAAATCCATAGTTCATCAGTTGTTCAATTACACGATTTGGCAAATTTCTATAAAATTTTCAAATATTAAACTAAATTTAGTATCAATTTAATTTTTTAAAGTTCTTGTATCACAAATCGGAAAACCTTACGCTCGGATAAGTAGTAAGAGTCTAACTATGAGTGAAGGAACAAGAATATCTTGATTCGTTAGGATGGCATCCATCATTTCATTGACCACTGGCTCAGGATCTCGAATTGGGAAGAAACTGTGAAATTGTAACATTTTAAACTTACATTGTAGTAGCTTATATGTGTAGTTCAATATGTACTGAATAACCCAGCTTACAAGTTGGAATTAATCTCCGATGCTGAAATGAGCGGAGTTCGAACAAAATATGGACAAATTACAGTTGTTTGAATTCTTGAATCAGGATATGTGCTCTAAAATGTAAAAATTTTCATTGTACATTTAAGACTTGTAGATAAAATTTCTTTAATATTTGATATTACGAATAGATACTAATATAACATATACCATGTAATTAATGGATTAACTACCCACCTTGATTTCACAAGTGATTGCCTCATTGAATCCAACTGCCGCAAACTTTGTTGCACAATAAGCTGTTAGCTTTGGAACGCCAACGAGCCCGGCGGATGATGCTAAAGTTACAATGTGACCTCTTCGTGCCTTTACCATGGCTGGTAGAATGGCTTTGGTCGTCTGAAAATCAATACATGCGAAGAGCGTAATTGGCAATTAGATGCAAGATTGAAAGAGTTGAATTATCATCGAAATTTCGATCTTAAAAAGCATCCGATTAAGGTACAAATTAGCATGAAATTTACTTACCCAGAAATGTGCAAGGGTGTTGATTCGAAAACTTCTCTCGACTTTGGCATCCGGTAAGTCGAGAAGTAAACCCGACTCCATAATTCCAGCATTGTTTATCAAAATGTCCACTTTCCCAATTTGTTCCTCAACTTTTCTGGCAGCGGCATAAATGGCTTCGCTGGAACTTACGTCGACCACAAATGAAAATGATTTTCCGCCTTGAGCCTTAATATCATTTGCCGTGTCCTTTAACCCTAAGAAATAGCAGATTTAAAATATAATTCGCCTCAAATAGTTTAGCGAGTTTAAATTAGATACGAAATTCTTAATTAAAAGACCTAGTTTTTAATCAAAATGAAGTTAACCTTACCATCTTTATTAATATCCCAAAGCACCACAATGCTTCCGTGGTTTATGGCAAATTTTGTGGCCAAAAGACGTCCAAAGCCAGATCCAGCTCCCGTAATTAATACAATCTGATTCTTTACATCCTTGTGGAAGTAATGTTTAGGTATAAAGGATTCTACTATTGAAAAAATTAAACTCCAAAGAACATGAAAGACTCCGAACACACTTTGGAATATGACTTGGGATTGGGATTGACGAGAGTGATCCATCTTGCTAAACCAAAATAGAGCAACCACGTTGATTACACCAACTGGACTGAATTCTTAAAATTTAGATTTTAAACTTATTTCTGCATTTTCTGGATATGTATGCAAAACTCCATTGTTGTTGGATAATGGCGTGAGACAAAAGCGTTTAGTGTTTCCGCTCTTTCCTCCGGTGGTGTTCCCGTCGACGAACTAAAAAGTTAACTAATACAGCATATCAGCTCGTCCATCTGACTTGTGAAGCCAAATTATCCCACAGGGACTACTTCAAAAGCTAGTTTTTTGCTGGAAATAACTTCTTTTTATATAAGATTAGCTCATAAATTCAATTCAACTGTCTTTGTGACGTTGACCGTATCTCAACTCAATTGTTTGAGCACTGATTTGAGTCGTAATTTTTGTGCAATTAGTTCTTCCACATCTGTACATATGCAGAGTGGACGAATGAATTCCTAATATAATGCCTAGTTTTTCCTCAAATAATCACATGAGAGCATTCCTTACTTTATGTAATGCTTCTCAGTCAACAATGGATGTGTGAAGTTTTGTGTCTTGGCTTCTTCGGGTTCTACAATTTTATTGTGAGCATGAGTTCAAACCGGAATATTAAATTTTGGTTCGGCTTTCGATTGTACTAAAACAAGGAGTCGTTTGAATTAACTCAATTGTGAAATCCAGGTCTAACGTGGAATTGCTATTGCTGATTCCATTTTCGTCCTTGACGTGAGGTATACAGAATACAACCTAACGTCAGAAATAGTCATATATGTAGTACATAGGTAAAAGTTATGCAATATTTGAATATTCGGCAATCGACGCTGAATTAACCGATATTTAAAGTACTTGACTGTTGCTGTCAAGTAGATTTAGTTTAATTCAGTTATACTGTAAGTTATTCATCATATTGCTTTTATTCCGTTAAAGTTCCTAATTTCGTATATTATTTCCTCAAACCAGTGGTGATTGCTCGAATATCGCACTGACGTGTTAATATGGACATTGACTTATCTATGCACATGTATGTCTTATGCATGTGATTTGTTGATGATTTGTTCTCAATGCCAACTTGACTTTTGACGTAACCGCAAATTTTTATCTATGTAGTTGATATGCTTTATAATTTGTGGTATTTATCCAAATTTTTTATATCAACGCATCGCTTGTTGATACCTAGAACCTAACAGAGCCTTTAAATTTAAATGTAATATGTACTGTTTGACGTTGAATTTCAAACGTCATTATTTTATGAAAACAATACGCAGGCTTGTCTAATTAATTATTGTTTTAGACGCTCCATATCAAGTAAACACAAACTGAGCGTTTCATGGTATTCGCTGAAATTTATGTTATATATGTGCTCCTCTGATGCCTTATTCTTGTATACTGTTTACATAATATAATATGCAAATGCAATTGTTATTACCAGGATCTGGGTGTGAGAAACTACCTACAATGAGAACAATTCAATTTATCGGTATGTCTAGAACATATTTGCCATTAAATATAACCGAGTTGTTTGTAGCAATACGGTAGAAACTGTAACTAAATCTTAATAAAGGCTCCTCCAGAAATCTATCCAGCCAAGCAAATGAAATATATTTAATACAGAAGAAGACTTACTTGCCTTTATTCCAAGCAAATTTAAATTAAATTTTGCATAAATAGTTAGTAAGTTTGATATGCACAATCAAGCATCCTAAACCAATAATTTTTCAAGGTAAGAAGTTCGTTTAGGAAATATACTTTATTTGGAAATTCCGTCTTCTTTTCAATCATGTTAGGAGTTCAATTTTAAAATTTTAGCTAGTTAACACGAAACATTATGGAATATTTCATATACGAGAAGGAGATACTCACATCAAATAGCAGCACGTTAATAACTGCCTAATAGTTCATAATACTCTGTGTACAGAATAAAGCAGGTGGAATAAAGTAAGTTATATCTATCAAATTTTTAGGCAGTTTCAAATTAAATCAGACAAAGACCATTGTTGGTTAATCGTCACTTTAAATTTTCATTTTGCTCTTAACGGAATCCCGTAATCACCACCGACTCTTCTTTTGGTCCAAGAAGTTTTACCACTTGCGGGTCATGTGTCGCGTCCAGTATGTATACGTGGTAGTAGAGATTTCCAAATTTTATCTAGAAAAATTTATTTTTAAAAATTATTCGATCTTAATAATATAATTCTAGCAGGAAGAGAAGTATTTTTTAATTGGAAGATAGCGTTGGAAAAATATAAATTTCAAAAAATTAACATCCAGTTTACAAAGCCACTGTATTATGTTTCATGACTGATAGATCAAATGATGAATGATTAAAGTAAACGGTGCCTGCACCACTGTGCAGATTCAAATGTGCATTTAGGGTTATTCTAATGATTTAAAGCCCACAGAATTAATAAGAGTCAATCGGGATATCACAAACTCTCTGGTAAAATTATACGCAATTATTTAAGTTTCAATTCCCTCATTTCACTTACGTTGACGCCAATGACCTTGTCCCCGCACATTCCAGACAAATGAGTGAAATTGATGATTTCAATAGGCGTGGTCACATCTATTGTTCGAGGAGAGGACTCCTCCGTCGTCCCGATTTTCGAAATTTGTTCCCGGACGTTCTGTTCCACTTTCATAAACTGGGTTGTCACGTAAGGCAAGTCACCTTTCGTGTCACTGTGCGCACAACAGGATTCACAAGATGACATTATATGAATTTAACAGTGAAATAATTCTGGATAAATATGAAATTAAATTGGTATTTTAATATGGATTTCGGTGATACGCTTGTTAAATATTTCACCGACGACAGACAGTGAGTCAACCAACAGCTGGGAGAATTTATACCTACCTATGTAAATCTGTTCCGTGCAGTAGTAGTGTTGGCTTATTGTGTGTATGTATACGTAGAGGTTCTTTTGTTACCTCATCAGTTCAGTTAGTCAAAAATACATAAATAATCATTCATGAAATTGTAATACTGAATCGAAAACGAACCGGAGCCACTTAAATGCAATTTGTTTGCATATCATATTTACTACTACCACAGCTGTACTAATACGTAGATCAATCCGCGTTGGAAATTAGGTGCCTAAGTACCTGCGGAAAGTTGCAATACAATTCGCAATATAATTAAGGCACGCATGGACTGATAAAGAGTTTTATGTTATTCAATTTTTATGTCAGGAATACAATCGTAAACCTAATTTTCTGTGCTTACAACGCCTTATATGGACCTTACGCTTCTTAATTATTGAAAACTCTCACTAAACTCTATCGAAATATTAGTGAACTCATTTATCGGTTGTGGAAGCTACACTACTAATTACTGACAACGGAGTCCGCAAAATTCTGTATTTAGTTTAATTTAAGAAATATTTAGTTATAACAAAATTATGTCTGCAGGTTGGAATTCAAAAATTCGAAATATACTACAATTACATAAATAAAAAGTTTACACACGCGTGTTTCAGAATGTTTACAAATTCGTTTTATTAGTATCACAAATTCAATTTCAGAGATTTATATAAACGCTAGAAATATTGGGGAATGAGGTTCCATATAATGTTAATCGTTGGTAATTAATAAATAGCAGCAATTAGTTTTACCAGAATCTCGAAAACGAGATTTGTCATTCAGCAATTTAAGAATCAGATCCGCGACCAATAGTTACATAGATAATTAATAATTATACATATGACAGATTTCGTCTTGTTAGGTTTTCCAAATTTTCAAATATTTATCTAAACCCAGTAATCACCACTGATTCTTCTTTTGGCCCAAGTATTTTTACTACTTGAGAATCATGAGACTCGTCCAATATGTACACGTGGTAGTAAACGTTTCCAAATTTGACCTATTTAAAACAAGAGAAAATACAAGCAAAATCAATTTCCGGGTTTTCCTTAACTCGTATTTACTCACAAAATGGTATACTTAGTGCACTGTAAATACTCCATTAAGTGTCCGTATTGAAATATAGCCGAGTATTAGCAGGATTCCAGGAAATACTTGCTTTGACAGTTCGAAATTTTCATTCGTTTTGTCATCATCGAATTTTTATTTTTCATTCCTCATTTTGTGTGCAAATTTTCAACCAAATCCATCTGGTCCCTATCTTTAAACTTTACACGATCGATTGATGGGCGATCTCCTTTGAGATTTAATTACAAAAGGAGGCCCCGATTAATCCGCGCCGATTATGACCTTTTATCGATTTTGAATATTATAAGCTTAAACGGCATTGTTTGGCAATAAATGAGAATTTTGCCAATTTCTCGGCCTCAAAATATCATATTTCGCGAGCCGATCTTTGCAAATGCCATTAATCGGGTCATCCCTAGTAATTACAATTACAATAATCCGTCTTCAACTGTTTTAAAGCTTAATTTTAACTTTCAAATTCTATGGAAATTTTAATTTTGCTTACGTTGACGCCAATGATCTTATCTCCACATCTTCCGGACAAATGCGTGAAATTGATTATTTCAATTGGAGTAGCCACATCTACTACCACAGCAGGAGATGACTCTGTCCCGATTTCCAAAAGTCGTTCCCGAACATTCTGCTCCACTCTTTTAAATTGAGCTGTCACATGATCCAGGTCACCCTTCGTGTCAGTATGAGTACAACCAGATTCACAGGATGCCATTGTACAGAAAACTAAAATTGTGAATGGAGTTTTCGGGCTTTGAGTATTTCAGCTTTAAACTACGCCCTTTGCCTAACACCCGTTGGAATAAAGGGAAAAAAATAACAATGACAATGAGTCAACAGCTATAGCTGCGTCATGTAACATACACTTGGCTGTGCTATATAGTAAACACCTAATACTGCCAGCTACTAGGTGCATTTGAATAACATAACAATGTGCAGCAAATAGTAGCACTAGAGACCGAAACCGAAGCCGAGTGAATTCAATACAATACATATTAACCTTTTGAAGTTCAATTAATTATGATACCGGCATCGGCAGGGTCATATGTTTGCTTGGTTTAAGTATTTGGGGTGGGGTTGACGTTGGGATATAAGCCTGAACGAAATGGAAATCATATTTTTTTTCAAGGGAATCATAAAGTGATTTACCTATTTAAACTGCCACGTAAATATCATATTTTATGAAATCATATTTTGTATTGCAAGCACTGAAGAAGCGTTGTGGAATTTTTTGCATAATTCTTGCACTTGGTATTATAGCTTTTGAACATGACTCAAGATTTAATTGTCCATCCAAGATCAAATTCTCCACACTACATAAAACGAGTTTACGGAAATTGGTTTCAGAGTAGGTAATTCTTCAAATATTGTAGTTAAGGTATCGGACATGATTTCGGGCCGAAATCAAGTGAGTA
>JAQFYT010000886.1:0-20125 GCA_034694925.1 Ceratophysella denticulata
ATCCACGTCTGCCACGGGTTAGTACTTAGAGGGCTTTATCCCGTGGCTTTATTCTCGGTGGCAATAATTATTTTCGGAACCAATCATTATTTTCGGGACCAATCATTATTTTCGGTGCCAATCAATTATTTCTTGGTGGCAAAGAAGGATACTCGGGGACAGTTTAAATATTCCCCTTAATGAACTTTCTAAGTTTCAATTTCAAAATGTCATCATATGTACACGTTATCTCAAAATCTGTTCTGTTGAGCTAGGCTTAGGTTGCCTTGATAGTAGATAGTATATCCAAGTAAAAAACGTTTAAACCTAACCTACCTAAGTCAATAATTTTCTTGAAACGATTTGAATTTTGAATGGATATATATAAGTTGTCAATTCATTACTTTTGTGCCAAGTGCCAAGCCAATGCCAATGATGAAATTTTTAATTTCAAAATGCGTCAGTAGCCGCTTTTTCGAGACAGAGACTGTGCAGAAGTCTAGGGTGTCTTGGTTGGCTTGCGTGGTGGTGGGCCAGTAGGAAAGAGCAACGAGAGATCCTATTATTGTGTCTTGTTGAGCATATAGCCGAATGAGAGTGCTGCTGTAGTCAGTAGTAGTGGAAGAAACGTGTATAGAAGTGGCGCTGCGCTGGATCCAATGCCATTTTTCTTGTTGCTTGTGTTGACAATTAATTAATTACACTTGTGGTGTGAGGTGACTGGAGCCCACCATAGCTAAGCTCATGTCTGGTTGGTGACGCTGGAGGTCAAGGGTGTCTTCTCGGAGTGTGAGTCAGAGCGTGTCCAGTCCTAGCCGGACTAGGGTGAGTCCTCAACCTCAACCTATAAATCCATTCTGCCGTCTTCCGTTGTCCGATATCCGCCATCATTTGTCATTTCGCTAATTTTTGATTCCAGTAACATGGAACATCTTACCATTTTGTATGTATCGATGCAATTTTTAATCTTTTAACTTAAATGTGCGCACCCATATCATTTATTTGTTATGTTATACATTCAACATTTGACATTTGACATTATACCCAACGTGGCTCCATTTCCGGCTCGGCTCGCTTTCTCGGCTGGTTTTCCGCTCGTTATGTTCTAAATATAAATAATACTTGTCGTAGTTGGTAGTCGCCTTTCGGAAGAAGTGGCTGGGACACGGCATCTCAGGACACAAGCAACAAGATAAGACATATACTATACATAAGTGATAAGATTTATGACAAAGACTGACATGCATTCAGCAGGTGACGGGTAACAGAACCGCGGCACGGCATCTCACGATAAGACCCAGGTCACAAGTGAGAGGTGACAGGGATAGATAGGACATATGTGTATGTAGAATTTATAATGAAAATTCGGACTTTAGGACACGACATTGAAGCTAGAGCATAGAGACACAGCTGACGACGGCGAGACGGCTTCACCTAATAATGTCAAATGTGCAATTACAATGACTGCAAACTGCAATGACAAATGATGCACTGGAAATCTTGTGACGTGTATTCAGTCTTTGCAGTTATTCCGAAATGTGAAATGCCAAAAGCTATATGTGCCTTAACCAAAGCCAAAAGCTGTAACCTGCATAGTCCCATACTTTGTACTTGTGGCATTTGTTCTGAAAATGAACAAATGTCCCCTGCGCGATCCGCTGTCGGAAGATTTGTAACGTCACAGAGTTCATTTCATTTGAGTTTGGTTAGCTTTCCAAACTTTCCAAACCAATCCCACACAACTTCCGAAATCCGGTGATGTGTAGTGTAACAACAAACATGAACCGAATGACACGATTGACATAAGAAATATATTTCGATTTTTTGAGGATACTGGTGACGGTGACTGGTGACTGGCCAAAGACGACGAATGAGAATAGACGGATAAAATATACTGAATAGGTACTGCGGACACAAGAACAGCAAGGGCATGGAACTGGAGCTCATTATCGCGCGTTCAAACATCGCCTGTGCCATGCGTGCACAATATAATTCGTAATCTCAAATATGTCAACAATGATTCAACTCCATTGTTTATTACGTATTACCTATGAATGCATAAAAGAACTATGCTCTGTCCATCCATATTATTACTAATACAAAGGTGTGCACTGTACATCGCCGTAATGTCTGTATTGCTCATTACGCATTATGAATTACCTCAAACGACCACCGTTCAGATTGTAAGTTACCAATTTACAATGTTCGATGTGACAGATACAAATTAGAAATGCAAAATGAAAGGAACGTGTCACATCTCACCCTCCAAGGCTATCTGCATAGTTGCACAAGCGATTCATCTGTTCTGACATTGACCTCTGATGTCTGACATTCGAGTTTACAAACTGCTCAATACAGTCCACAATAAAGACTGACATATGGTTTTCAGATCCTGTCACCTGTGTTAAGTTTAGAGGGTTAGGCATCATCTTACAGAACACATCACTAATGCAAGTGCATATTCACAAGTTGTAGTTTGCTAAGATACTTGAATACTTGAAGTCGGATCCTAGTTTAATCTTAATAATAGAAAGAAGACTGAAAGCTAAAAGAGATATATTTTAAAGTAATTTGTGCCGCGCTCGGCACCGTATCACTGCACTACAGTACTACTAAACAAGTTAAGTACCAGATTAGTTTATTACTTTCCTTCATGCCATGCCATATATCATAATAAAATTCCAAATTACATAATATAATACATACTTAATCAAGCTGCTTGTTAAGGTGTAACAGATTTAATATACTTAATTTAAGTAAACCAATTAATCATTTATAGAATTATTGTTCAATCAAAACCAAACCATACGATTAAGATGAATAAAACACGATTTCCTACTCTATTCCCTTCTCCCTTTGGTTGATATGTTGCTAATTTGCAGGGTGCAGGTATATACCTAGTTCGGTACATAAGCATGTGTAATAAATCTAGAATCTAGTACTTAATTGGCTATCTATCAGCATCAGCATCACTGTACCGTGTGCAATACATCATAATCATAGGGCTGCCTAGGTCAAGGAAGGAAGGGACTCTGGACTGTGGTAGGTACTTATATCGTCTAAATACGTAACATTCAATACATGCGACATGAGCAATATTCATTACGTATTAGAGCCTCTGCCCATCTGCGCGAGTTAGCATTCCATTCGATTTTATAACACTTCCGTATTTCGGCTACCGAGCTAAGGAATAAGTACGTATTCCTCAGTATACTCCTTCAATTCCGATTTCCAATGTCTGGCAGTCATAAAATTACTTATTATTATAGGGTTAATCATTATCAACGTAGCAGTAAGTGACTGAAGGGACACAAAGGAAGTCATTGGAGTTTCAAATTGGAAGAGAAACACGTAACAAGGATCTGCTTCCTGTTTCGGAGATATCGGACCGGCCTGGCTAAGTGCCTCGGAGCCAAACATTAACACTAAAGCAGCTTTACAAAGTCAAGTCAAGGACTGACTTGACTCTTTTGAAGTACACCAGTTGAGCTCGTGGACTGACTGGTGCAGGTGGGCCATCCTATTCTTAAGAATACAACTAAAAAGTCTGTAAATACTATTTCTTCTAAAATAAGCAATTCTATAAGTACAGCAATAATTTCAGAAAAAAATATCAACCTTGTGAGCACACACAAATCGAAAATAAAAGGAACTTGTTTCTCCTATTTCGCCCCTTTTACCCGTTATTCATTGGTTCTTGTATGTATTTGTGCCTTATTGTCTAATTAATAATTGTTCTCTTCCAGCTATCATGGTCTAAAAGGTTATTCCATGTCCACTGCGACTGCCGCGTTAATCCCTGAGTTAACTTCGAGTTTCGAACTTGGAGGTCGCTATATATTCGGATAACTAATCAAATAGGTATCGATATTTCTATACAGGCTCGCTGTACAAAATGGAAGAGGAGGAAGAACCTTGTAGTCCTCCTAGTGACGAAACTGGGGACGTCAACTTGGCTGATGTTCTAAATGACCTGGATGATGAAGATATTCTCAATATGCTCAGGGAAACGCCGGGCATCGACGAGGCCACTATCGAACACTTGAGAGAAACTGGGAATTTCAGAGAATTCTTAAAAACCCTTAATCCTGGTTCGGATGCTGCCGACAGTGAGGCAGAGGCAGACCCAGATTCTGAAGCTGTCGACGAAGAACCAAGGACTAGTCAACCCGTCGAATCATGTCCTCCACCACCCAGGGACGACTCAGAAACATGCCTTAATTCTGTCGAACCGGAAATTGAGTGCATTGACGTCGAAACTGAATCGGCAACAATCAAGACCGAGCCTGCAGAAATCTCAATCAAAACCGAACCTACCGAAATCAACCCAGAAGCTGTAGTCAAAACAAAGTTTGTCGAAGCTGAGCTTGTAATAAAAAAAGAAACTACTTCATCAGCTCCGGTAATACCGGCTAACCTTTCCCCTGGATTAAATACGAACGAAAAAGAAGTACCCGAGCCCCGTATTAAAACCGAGCCAGATTTTGAGTCCGAAGATTCCCCCAAGTCAAAGCACCGTGATCATCATGAAAAGAAGAAAAAGAAGAAGAACAAACATTCCCGTAAATTGTCCAGCGATTCCTCTGAGAGTATCAAGAAACACAAGGCCAAGAAAAAACATAAGGATAAGGAGAATAATATAGTCAAAATTAAAATTGAACCTGCTGTGAAAAAGTACAAACATAAATTCAGGGATGCTGCGGTCATTGCTGTGGATATCAATGACATTGTACTATTAAAGAAACATATGGTACTACGACATGAGAAAGTATCAAAAATTGAAGTAATTGATCGAGAGAAGAGACTGAGTTACTACAAAGAAAAGGGTTTCGTTAAGGCTGTCTTTACCAGCACTAGGGATAAATCACTTAAATTCGAGAGAAAGCATAGTTCTTCGAGACCTGACAAGAACTCGACGAAGAAGAAAGATGAAGATAAAAACAAGAAACGGAAACGTGTTTACTGTGCATCTGAAGACAGTGAATCGGAGAATGACAAACCGAAACATAAGAAAGGGAACAATTCAAAAGGTGATAAAGAGAAGGATGGAAAGCATAAGGATAAAGAGAAGTTTAGTGCTTCTGGTGCTCGAATTATGCATTATGAAAAGAAATATAAGTTTGAACAAGAGAGGATTCGACGACCGAAAATGCCTGAACCTGAACCGAATCCAACGGTCGTGAAGAAGGAAGATAAGAATAAACGACTCATTGGATCCAATGAAGACTCAGCGAGCACTTCTAAGAAGTTGAAAGATCTTCTCGCTGAAGCGGAAAAGGCTAAGCGACAAGCTGCTACTAATTTCAAGTAAGTGGATTTTTTTAAAATACAATATATATGTTACGGTTCGAATATAATCTTGGTTCTCTTATAACCAAACCGGTCCGTATATAATATTGTATACGATTTTTGTCAATTAAATACCATTAGTCAAGCAAATCAGAATTCCTTAATTATGGAATCTGGACCAGAATTTAGCGCTCTTTCTAATGGTGAACTCGTTAACATTGCTAACGTGCTGCAGCATTGTCAAATTAACCATTAATTAAAAACGCTCCAAGACGCGTCAGACTCATTTGACATTTTCAGAAGGAAAAAATATTCTGAGCTTAAAACTATATACAACATTGAAAAGCGCTAAATTCCGGTACAGATGCAATAATCATCCATTACGAATTTGCTTGATTAATGGTACTTCACTGGCGAAAACCGTATACAATATTATATACGAACCGGTTGGGTTATAACAGAACCAAAATTATATCCGAGCCGTAACATACATAACGTGTCAAACAGGTATGCGCTCTATCTTCTATCGACAGCACCATAACTTGCTAGATGTCAAATATCATTGTATTTTGTTTGTCTGTTCTCTCACAGAATACCCAAGAGTAGGCGACCGAGTGAACCCGAGGCTGACCTCCTGCCACCGTCCCATACAATGCCTCTACCACCGAATGATCCTTCACCCTTCATAAAGGTTGAAGAACCGCGTTTCCGTACGAAATTGGACCCATTCCCATCCCATACCAATCAAATGCGAATGAGAATGGAGAATCATAATCCAATTTTCCGACCACCCGTTCCTGGCCAAAAAAATCAGCGCTTTCAACTATTCAGAGGAAGAAATGTTCCGTCTCAGTCCGACTATCATCGTCCTTATGGTAGATTCAATCGACAAATTCTCAAACCTGAACAGCAACCTCCCTCAAAGGCTACACGGTTGGCAACGTATGACGATGATAATAATGACATGATTGATTTACCGAGTGATGACGAGGAAGTTGAAATTGCTCCACCCCCAATCACTGAAGTCAAATTCGGTGATGCTGCTAAAATAGCATGCAAACTCCTCCTTCGGGGTAGCACCATGGCCTTGCCTGATCAAAAAGGAGCTTCGTCCATGTCCGGAAGTGAGTCAATTGCTTACAAGGTTGGATGGTGGTTTCAGACAATGAACAAGGATCCAGTTCCTTGGGAGGAAGGACTAGGGATACCGGAGTACAATGATGATCGACCGTCTTCGGACTATGAGGATAATGGAAGTGTCTGTTCATCCTTCGGGAATGTCAGTAATCCTGATAATAATGATGAGTGTCAGAGTAATGAAGTTTCGTCTTCGGATCAAAAGGCAACGATGGAAAGAAATGCTCAAAATCCGGATATTCGTGATGAGTATTGTGTAAGTGAATTCGTTTTTTATTTTTATTTTCTGTTTCCTTGACCCGTCCAAACCCCTGGTAGTAGTAATTAAGTAGGAAATAAGGGAAACGAGTTTCCTGTGTGATTGCAAACAATGGTTGATATTTATTCAGTATAGTGTGCAGTATATTCACGGTTAAAGGTCGTGAACTTTTTGTCACACCTATGACTCTATGACATGTGGAATTGGTTTGTTTTTTTGTCAATAGGGTGCTTCACTTCTAGCTGCAAAATATCGGACGTCCGCTGAGGATACTTTCAGGAATATTTTTGAGCTACGACCTGGAACCAACTACGAACGTGAGAATTTACAGGTGAGGAATAACCCAAAGCCCTAACGGTATACCGTAATTTCTATGTAGAAGTTAGCGTTGCGATAAGTACTATTATAGCTAATGAACGCTTTACGTGAAATATGACACGCTGATATATGCTCAATGGATAAGCGTTAAACGTTCTTCCGACAGAAATATTTATATTGATATTCTCAACAATGGGAATTTCTTCTGCTGCTGTCTGCTGATTCGTCGTTGTCAGTTTTCATAATGACATGATTTTTTGTAATCTTTCTAGGCCAAGTGCACCCTTTGTGACGAGCTTATTGTTGGAAAACGGCATTTGGGAACTCACGTACGAAGTGACGAGCATCGAGATAATCTTAAAAGACTATGTAAGCGAATTCATTGAATTATTAGCCATTAAAATGCACACACTTGCATATTTGCCTATAATTACATCTGAATATGATATCTGACGCATTGTTTTACTCTGACCTGATTTAGCATTGAATCTATTGGGAGTTATGACTAAACCCTCGACTGATAAAGGGAAGACGAGTGAAGATCCTTCCTCAACCACGTCCAAGCGAGATAGTAGTCGTCCAGATCCCGGCGGAAATTCCAGTAAGACTGAGAGCAAGAGTAGCAAAAGTGGTGGGACTAGAGACAGAGACAAGAAAGAACGGGAAGGTGGGAGGGAAAAGAACGGGAATAAAGCGGGTGGTGGGAACAGTGACAAAATGAGCGTCACGAGTAGTCGGAGTCGGGTCAACGTCATGGACGAGATTGTGGACAGAGTGTCCCGTACTGGGAGTCATCCCACGCATACAGCTCTCCTCAACTCCGGCCCAGTAGTGCCAGTGGTTGAGGAAGTTGTTGACCGGGTCTCTCGAACCGGAAGTGAGAATATTACGTATTTCCATTAACTTGCACTTGTTTGTGTAGTATTCCATTATTGACATCCTTCCTTCATGTAACTGCTGGCTGTTATTTAGTTACCAGGTTTTTGTGTCTTTTTAGATTCTGTCACTTACATAGCCTAGTTTGCACGCTTCAGTATATTTTACGGTTTCAATGTTTATGTTGGTTTGTAGCATAGTATGTATAATAGTCCGCGCTCCTCATTGCACCGACGACAGCACCAGAACCAGAATTAGATCAAACTGCCTGATACACTTCGGAAAAAGTTGTCCGGTCAAAAGTTACTCATCGTGATATATTGAACTTTTGTCCGGGTCATTTTTTCTTGGAAGGGTTAGACAGTATGTCATGTCATGAGTTCTGGCACTATCGGTGCAAGGTAGAGTGCGCACGCTAATAAGACCTTATTTCGATATCTGAGCTGGTGTGTGGTAAATTGAACAATAATGGATTTCGTTATTCGTTTCTTAAATTGAACGGAAACCAGCTTGTTTGTAGTCAAAAACTGTCGATATGACTTCAAGCTGAGTTCGATAAACTTAACTCGGTACAAACTTTTGACATGATTTTCTCAAAATTATTGTAAATTCAAACTAACTTAGTCAGCTAAAGTCATATCGACCGTAGCTAATCTGGATTAATTTGTTGATTTGCTTTCCTTATTTAGCATTGTAGGGAATGTTGTAACTTAATTTCCAAAGGGTTGTGTTCTAAGTTCTAATCAAATGGAATATTTGTCCTAGGTGGTGGTGGTAGTGGTATAAGTATGCGAACTCCACCCAGCCTCATGTCATCCCATCGAGCCAAAAAGTCACGCTCCAAGTCACCATTACGAAAGCGTGCCTCAGTCCAGGATCTACGAGGACGACGTCGCTCGACATCTAGAACTAGAACCCGTTCTCGTTCACCGCGACGGAGATACTCGAGGTCCAGATCTCGTTCTCCTCAATACTCTCGTCGACGTGGAAGGTCTCCTCCACGGCGAAGATCTCCAGATCGTCGTTCTCCACCAAGAAGGAAAACTTCAAGTGAGCGCGTTGCAGAATTTTTGGAAAAAACACTCAATCCTCCTCGACGATCTCGATCACCTTATGGAAGTTACAGAGGAAAAGGTCGCCGAACACGATCTCGAAGTCCAATCAGAGCCCCAGTTCCGACTCAGACTAAAAAAGCTGGACTTTTTCCCGAGAAATTGAAACTTCAGGCAGCTGGGCTGTGGACGCCCGCTATGGAAGATCAATGGAAGTTGATGGAGGCTGAAGAGGCGGCGTAAGTGCAAAATTTAAGTGTGTAAAAGTCCGGCAGTATGCTGTGAGTTCTGGCGTTTTGGGAGGAAAGTAGTGCGCATACGGTACTGGTAATTGTTAATGCTAACTTAACACGGAATTATTTTATATATTCTATCGTTCAGCTTGGTCCTGACTCATCAAGAATATAGGAGAAGGCTGGCCGAAAATCCAGATGTTCATCCCTTGTATGGGAAGGAATGGACTCCTTGGTGGGAACTGAAGTTTGTTGAAGTGGACAATGCTGGGTTGGATGCTACAAACTACGACTATGCACCAGAGTGGAAGGACCATTGGTCGAAGCGGGTTGACACTCTTTTGGCAGATGAATATGACGTTAAATTGTACGTTCGGAGCTTTTATGGCTACTTACGATTAACTGTTAGCCAATGCCCTGTATTTTACAATTAGATTGTTTCTTGCATCTTTTCTAAATCTAGGGAAAGCTTACGATTGAAGTACAATATGGATCAAGGAACTCTCCAAAGATTACTGCTTGGAATTCCAGATCCGCCTGCTCCCGTGGCACCGGTTATTCCAGCCGATTCGCTGTTTCCAATCAAGGTTGAGGTACCTATTCTTCCGGTACCAGCTCCAGTACCCGCTCCGGGTCCAACTGAGATCTATTCACCATTTGAAGATGATTTTACTGCAAGATCAATGTCAGTGTCGTCGGAAGGTAGTCGAAGTCGAGTGAGTGGGACTGGGACTGCAAAGAATGCGTCGGCAGGTAATCAAACTGAATTTTGTATTTTTATTATGGTGTTCAGATACAATCCGAGCGCGGTCAGCCTCAGAGCAGTCGGGGTCAATTTCTTAGCGTTTTAGCATCTTTTATAGGCCTAGACTATTGTTTACTCCGGATCTGGTCTGGGTTCGGAAGCCCTTTGTACTTCGGTTTTGACCTGTACAATACCCTTGGTTGATTTAGTGACATTGATTCTATTTAAAAATAATAATATCGCAGCTCCGGTTACTGCACCTACGACACCCTCGACCCCTGTAACTGTCCAAACTATTCAAGACACATGGGCTCTGATGACGGGTCAGAAAATTAGTGGATCTGCTTCTGACGTTGGGTCAACCCGTTCAGCGCGCTCTGCGCTCTCGGCTCGAGCTGATCCGGATTTAGAGGGTGACGATGTCGTTCAGGTTCTCAGACTAATGACAAGCTCTGAGGATCAACTTGGCATTCTCGCTCCGAAAGTCAATGATTATTTCAAACGGGTATATAAAAATATAAATCGACACTAAATTCACAGTTTAAAGTTTAAATCTTGTACCACTTTTGTAATTTCGACTTATGAACCTTGTTAGGCTGAAGAGCTTGAATCGACTGGAGCCAAGAAGTCCTTAGCACTTTTGGAGGAAAAAGACTTCGTCGTCTTGTTATTTCAAAGCAGGGACAAGTTTAATAAACTGGTAGGTATACACTCAAATAACTCTGAATATATAAGTCGTGCTAATAATTATCAACAGGCGTTAAGGTTAACACAGTATTGTGTATTATCCTTGTAGATAAGTGCCAATATCCTGCCACGTGACATCATGAAGAAACTGAATTTGACTGTTTTCAAGTTAAACTTAATCCTGGACGAAGAAGCTTGTCAAAAATTCCGTCCTCAAGTAACCGCTGCTCCAGAGCCCATGGAAGTTGTCAAACACAAAGAAGAGCCTGTTGAAATTGAAACTACATTTGAAATTATTCGAAGATCCCAGAACGGTACTGGTATGACTACAACTATTATTTCAACAACTGGAGCACCTGAGCCTGAAGAGAAAAAAGATTATGGAAAATTGATTATTGACGGACTCAAATTCGTGTCACAAGCAGATAAAATCAAAATTGCCTCAATTATCACGACTTCTCTCATGGCTCAACAAAGAGAGAGTATTTCAGATCCTGTTCTTTTCAAGTATATCTATGAAATTGTGGAGCCTATTATTGAGAAAAACCGTCACCGAGCTGGATATGTTCCTTCTCCAGCCTCCTCAATTAGCTCATATTCCAATCTTTCACGTGTATCACGAGCAAGTGGAAATGGAAATGGTCCTTCGACGAGTCTGTCCTTGATGAACTCGGCATTCACTCCGACAGTTTTTCCAGGGGCACCTTTACCTGACCCAACAGAAGACAACTTACAAGATATTCGAATTGGAGGCACTGCACTCCCACGACTTCCTGACCCGGAGTGCAGGTATGTATATTGAATTTTCAATTTCGTATTTCGGCACGTATGGTATGTGCGACCCAGTGATCATGCTTCATATTTCTTTCATTTGCGCCTAAGATCGCCGATCACTGAATCGCACAGAACATGGGTGTACTCACATGTCATCTGTTAATAATTCTGAGGATCTTTTTTCATCTCATCGTTCAGCTGTGATTGTACTTGTCTCGTCATGGATTCGAGTCATTGGCTTTGATTTCGACAAACGGGCTATTGATTGGAGCTTGTTTTCGAATTGCATTACCTAGTTTAGTTCCTATCGGAGAATTTCAGTTAAATCAGACGCGAATTAGAATATCCCGATCGAATTTTACGATTTGATTATGGTCGCTTTGACCCGCAGTGTCACAAGTATTACGCTACGCTAGCTCGTGTCAAAACCGAATTTCGGACAACAGCAGATCGTTGCATGAATCTGTGCGTGCACTGTGCTTTCCACGGTAAATGTATCCGCTCAGGAGCTGACAGCTGAAGCTACTATGTTAGATGCACGCATATTGCACGCTGTTATTAGCCAAAAACCCGGCACCGGATGAGATGAGCACCGCCATATTGGAGACGAGATGGATTTAATGCAGAACTACCTACGCTGTTGAATTAAACGAAAATCGTCTAATTACAGTACTGTACTGTACATGTTAATTTCTTGTAATGGACATTTGATTATGATATATTGTCAATTGTACGTAGGGCTGTTTCCCCGCCGCATGGATACGTTGGATTTCATGTCCAGGCCGTTCCTCCTATGAGTCGTCCCCAGAACAATGGAGCAAGAGGACCAGGCGGCCCGTCCCCATCATCGGGTTACGGACAGGTATTTCAGTCCTTCAGACGCTAAATCTAAAACTGTTCTTCAGGAGCTAAAGATCCTAAATCCTAACCTTGAACCTCTCCCTGCATTGTCAAACTCACCACAGTACAGAAATATAGAATGAATATTGCTTTTCTCTTTCTTTGTTAATTATATAAATTAAAATGTACTTACAACTTGCCTACCAGCTAGGTTAAGCTAAGACCAATGGGTCATGTCATGCTATAATCATACATAGTTAATTTAAAGAAAAGCTCAGTCATGCCCATGGCACGGCACAACTTATTTGGGAAGCATCCGGACTTTGGATATGGACTATTCTAATTATGCGTGCCCTCGACAGCGAGCCTCGACTTCAGCTTCACTGGTTGATTTACCTTATATTTAAATTAACGAATACATAGAATGCAAATTGAATACCTTACATATATTACCATTTTAGAGTATAATAGATTAAAGTTTGGACATGTATTTACTATTTATGATCTGCAGTTAACTATATCTACTTAGCTCTATGAATGTTTCGGTGTTTATATCAAGAGTACTAAGAATTTTGAAATGAATTATTTATAAGTACAGTTAAGTATAAGAATAAATACTTAATACAATTGTATGAATTTGGTTTGGGTGAAACGCGGAGCGTTTTTTATTTTAAAAAAAATTTACAGCATTTGCATTTGTGCTCTTTTCATACGCGCTGCAAAATACATAGAAGTAATTTGGTACTTTGAATTTTCCAATAGCAGAAAATGGTCAAAGAAATGGTCTTTGCTTTGCTTCGAAGATTAGCTGCATTTCGTTCTGCAATTTACATTAATTTTTTAGATTTCAGAAATCCACGGATAAGAGTTTAAATTGAACTGTATAATCGCTCGTGACATTTAACAGCCAGCATTGCATATGGCATCATGACGCACTAATTCAGTTGCATTTGGAAAGCTCCGTCTATTTTGGGGTACAATTCCAACTATGCAAACGTACAACAATGTTGTTTGAATATGGAACTTACAAATTACCTAATGCATACCCAGTACATACTTGCATTCCAAAGCTGTACTTCTGGAGAGCTAAGAATTTCTATATTTGCCCATGACCGATCGATGGATCTCTGGAAACTACGGATACCTAAGTACTGCTGTCTATTATTCCTATTGGTCCTGTTTTCGATACATATTTGGAAGCAGTGAAATGCAAAAGGAACAACCCCACGCCTGTAAACTGGTACCAGACTAATATGTAAACTATTTTTGCTGTTTGTTTAATTAAATTTACCTAAATAATTAATTACTTAATACCTTTATTGTATGAACGTGTACAGAGTTTAGCAATTTTGAATTTTATGTAATTCTAAAAGTTGAATGTTTGTACATGCTTTTATGTTATGTTAAAATTTTAATCCTGAAACTGGAGCTATTCCCTGCAGGCATTTTACAGATAATTAGGTTATGCATATATATGCATACAAATAGCATGTTATTGATTTTCCATTTGTTCGTTCATGCAAATCCTATGCAAATCCTTACCTGCGATTTCTTCGCTCCCTAATTAAATTTTCATTACGATGGATGCTGGGCGTCAAAACGTATTGGTACTATTATAGCGTTCGCTGTGCTTTACCTTAACACCTGCACCATAGGCGGAAATGGCCCGGAAGCAAATTTCCATACCCTACAAGGCATTTGCAACAACAGTGTACATTCTTTTGGGAGTCAACTTGTCATTCCCCAACCTAATCCTGCTGGAGCTTAACCTAACCTAAGTTGTGGCAAATTGACTCCCTTAAGAATGTACACTGTAGTTGCAAACGCTATGTAGGGTTTGGAAATATGCGATCCGGAACAAGAATTGTTGGTAATACCAAGATGAGTAAATTTTGTTCGAAAACCTTATTGCTCAAAAAGGGAAGGACATGGCGCTATCATTGTTGCAAGGTTGCAAGGTAGAGCGCACGGTATAATGGTACCAACGTTCGACCACGAATACAAATTTTGACCTTTCATCTTCATGTTTAGTCTCCAGCCCGAGCCACTCCGCCCGACGGAAGACCCTCACCTCGTATACCATCCAAATCTCCCAGGAAAGAAAATCGGCAACCGGATACAATTTCTAAGCAGTATAAATCCAGCAGCCATTCTTCTCGCACCAGTTCAACGAGGAAAGATGTCGGAGTAGCTCAAGAGTAAGTAGAACGCAGGAAATCAATAGGAATTGCGAAATCCATGTCAATCTTGGACTCGTATGCATTTGCATTTGCATACGCTTCAATGCATGTTAATTATTTTCTAGATTTTGGAACAGTGACGCTTCGTCAGTGAGTTCAGCGAGCATGCTCGGAAATGATCTGGAAAATTCAGCTTCTCGGAATGACCGATCCAAAGAGTTCAAGAAGAAAGTACCTGAGTCGGTTATAGGAAGCGGTGGAAGTACTTCAGGGTCAATTACCAAAAGGTCAAATCTCCGAAATCAGCCTAAACCAAAACTGAGTCGGAATCCTGAAGTCTCGGAAGCGGAATCAGGAGAAATCCTATCAGAAGATGACTCATTGTCTTCCGTTTCTTTCACGAAATGTGTGTAGGCTTTTCTTTTTGGTTCTCTGGTCCTAATCCTAATTCTGATTTTAGTTTTTTTAGTTGAGTAATCCATTATATGCGTTAACCAACCTATATCCCTGTAGTTTGTATTTGTAATGCTGCAATCCTTAATTCTGATCCTGCTATGTCCATATATTTGCCTAATTAAATTACGTATTCCACCTCGCCTATGTATTCTGGTCTGTAGTCTGTATCCTATGTACAATTTTCTGATTTTTTTTCTGCCTTACCATTCTATGTTTGACCTAGCCTCTAACCTATGTAGTTATCTACCTATATTTCTTTAATTTGAATTTCTTTCAATTTCAACTGTTCTCCAGTTTGGTGAGTCAATTGAGATTGAGATGAACAATGGGCCTCACAAAAACGGAAACGTAAGTCGTTCGAACGCTTTTGCATGTAAGTGTTCGTCGAGTCGAGATATTCTTTAAAATTATCGGATTTCAGGTTTATCTGAGGTTGTGTCATGTGCATGTTAGATTGATAAAGACGCTACTGGCATTCCTATTGATAAGATTTAGGATTTAGGGTACCGATTGGAACTTGGAACCAAATCCAAGCGTCTGTTAAATTATTTTACATACGAAATACCTAGTTAATTTGCATGTGCCGCAAAAGCATGAACTTCTCTTGCTTTTTAGTTTAGTTTAGCGAAGAATTGAAGGCTTACAATTAGAATTAGTATTTCCGAGATTCTCGCTATTTAGCGATTGATATGTTCTAGTATTCAAGTGTATTTGCTCCGACTTAAGTATGTTTGTACGGGTTTTAGTGTAATTCACCGACTCGGTACATTCATACCGAGTTTAGTGTACTTGTACCGGCTTAAGTATATTAGTACCGGTGCAGGTGTATTTTCAAGAAGACCTTAAATGTGGAAAGGACGGGGTCTAGTGTATTTTCACCGGTTCAATTATATTCATTTCATACCGGTATTAGATTAGTGTATTTGCACCATTTTACATGTTTTCATTTCATACCAATTTTAGTGTATTTGCACTGGATTATGTATAATCATAGCGGTTGTTAGGGTATTTGCACGGTTTAAACATATTCATACCGGTTTTAGTGCATAGATATACACACTGTGTACACTGCACTGGAACCGGTATGAATTTAATTAAACCGGTGCTAATACACTAAACCCGGTATACATATACCTAAACCGGTGAAAAAACACTAAGAAA
This sequence comes from Ceratophysella denticulata, assembly GCA_034694925.1. NCBI lineage: Eukaryota > Metazoa > Arthropoda > Collembola > Poduromorpha > Hypogastruridae > Ceratophysella > Ceratophysella denticulata. The sequence goes on from JAQFYT010000886.1 coordinate 15,987, forward strand.
GGTATGATGAATATATTAAAAACTGTACAAATACACGAAAATCGTAATTTGCATTAGTGTGTGTGTTTGTATAGTTATTTTTTAAAGTAGTGTATGTTTTCTAACTGAATAATTATCATGTACAACAGATGAAAGCGGAGAGGACGACAAGGACATGGAGAAATTAGGTGCAATTCGTGGAGAAATATCGAAGAGAAAGCGGACGAAGAAACGGAATTACAGTTCATCCCGAAGAGAAAGTTTCAATTCCAAGAGCTCTGCTGGATCCGGTTCCGACTATCATCCTCCTGCCCGCAAATCACGCTCAAGCCGAAGAGTTTCTCGTTCTCGCTCTCGCTCTCGATCCCGCTCCGTTGAACATTCCCGAAAACGATATCGAAAAAGTAAGAGTAAAAGTAAAAGTAAAAAATCTTCAAACCGTAAATCAAGTGAAAAACAACACAATGGTAGAAAATCAGAACGGGGAAGTCGCCGTAGCAGAAGCAGAAGCCGTGACCGTAAACAAAGTTCTAAACGGGGACAAAAATCTAAATCAGCTAAAAAGAAATCTGGGCGTAAATCCCGGTCGCGTAATCATCCTCAAGTCTACCAAAAATTACAACAACAAAATCAAACTAAGAATAACTTGAAAAGGCTCCAGAAAGATCGCGTAAAACGTACAGAAAAAGATGGTGGAGGAGATGCGGATGAAAACTTGAAAACTCGACATGATGCAATCCGGCGTGAAGTAGAAACAGTTGAAATTGAGTCAAGCCCTGCAATGTCTCATGCAGAGTCACTGAGTCCCAGTCACAATAGTTTCCGAATGCAGTCGTCCCCGTTTACTGCGGCAACTCCAGAACCGCTTCCAGGTATTGAGGATGAGGTCAAAGACGATGACATTGACCAGAAAGACGGTGACATCGAGGTGGTTCCGCCGGAAATCTCTGTCGAAAACATGGATTCTACACCGCTGCGAGACGAAGGTGACAACAGTAGTGACGTGGAACTTGAATTCTTCGACGCAAAGTCATCGTAAGATAAACTTATATAAAGATATTTAATATTACTATGAATTTAGTTGGCAACAGCATTTTGTGGTATTTAGCAGTCGGAACATTCATCTACTAAAATCTATGTAGTTACATAAATCTACGGCTCACAGGTTATGATATGCATAAGTAGCCTTAGCCGTGTTTTGCATTTTGTAGAATTTTAAGAAGATCCTAGATCTCCCTACACACAATCATGCTGTAATTGTAACTATTTGAATTTAGCAAAAATGCCATGACGTTCTTCCCGTGAGCAATCAGTTTCCTGGTAAAACATTTAGTAAGTTCAATTTAATGTAACTTATCATACCTGTCCATAGTACATCGTAATTTTTTGTAGTTTTCTAGCTAATTAGAAGTATATCTATAAGCTTCAGCATGTAATACTCTGGCTAACGTCCAATAGTTAAGATAACATCAGACTTTACACATGACCCAAAAACGGGACTTTTTCAAAGTGTGACGACTCATGCATGCATGACATCCTATCAAATGACAATTACACGTTTGTAAACTTCGATTACCTAGATTCTCATTTTTAGGACAACCTATCATGAAATATATCCCGTTTTCTGAAAAATTATAGTTCAAACTTATGCATTGGTTGAATTTGCATATTGTAGTACATCTGGGTCTAATTGATGTATCTCTAAGCTATAATATGCATGTATTCGATAAATTGTAAGTGGAAGTGCCAAGTTACCGTACTTAATTATCTTCAGTAAATCTGGTACCAATAACGAAACATATGACTCTCGTTGTGTATTGTATTAAACGACTTGTATGTATACACATCACCGTTCACCGTGCATTTATTGTATTTCCATATTTCCTTCCGATGTACAAATCTTTGATGTTCTGGATCACTAATTACAATTATTACCTTCAAATTGACAGATTGAAAAGACAGGGTTATTGAACAAAAAAGCTGAAGTCAACAATAATAAGTAAACTTAATGTTTTTAGGGCGCTCTATTCACTCTTGTCTTTTTCTTTGAAGTGAAGAAATACACAGGAAAAGAGGGAGACTCCGATCATCATGGAGAAAGCACTGGCATAGTAGGGAAAGGCGGATGGGATGAATCTCTCGTACTGTGTATGTTGCAGAGGTCGGACTGAGACCTGAATTAGAACGAATAAAGAAAATTCTTAGTTTATCGATTCGAGGCGGTTTTAGAGATCTTTAGAAAATAATTACCTGAGTTGCACTGCTTAGGAATGTGTAGCCCTTTCGCTGATAATCAATTTTGAATTGATAAACTCCATAGACATCTGGAATGACGAACTTGGCTTCGTACTTTCCACTAACTTGTTTCAAATTAATTCGAACGAAGGGATCAATTCGAACAAATTCGAGTTGAATGTCTTGTGCGGAGTAGCCTTTCCAGACTCCGTCTTGAAGTTCCTCAATGACAACGGTGTAGACTACATTTTCTGTTACAATGTAGGATCCGGGTGTATGACTTTCACCGGCCTTGTGATGAGTTACATTGCTGAGTCGGAGAACACCTTTCTCCTTGAATACCCATTGGCTGAGGGCTCTGGCGAGATCTGCATTTCCGGATTTGTCACTGACTTTTCCGCCCTAATAAATAAGATAAATATTTAATATTTTTGTTTTGTTTTTACTGATACCTCATACCTCAATGTACGCATATGGTTGTGGTTGTATTTGTACACTAACCTTCAGTTGAGAAGGAGCCGCGAAGAAAGCATCGGAGAAGAATTCCAATGAACCCGAAAAGATTACTCGGGCATTATTACGTGCCTGCAGACCTCCAATCAGAACTGTATTCCTTCCAACAGTGTGTGGGTACTAAAATTCGGAAAAACGAAAACGTTTCAAGTAATCAATCTAATCTGCGTAGGGTACCATAAAACGTTATTTAGACAAACGTTACCCATCCTGATATTACTAGCAGCCATCGTTCGGGTCAGTTCTTTTAGTTTTAAACGTAAACTTTACGTAAACTTTCGACACTTAACAATAAATGACCCGAATAAACGTTGGGAATACCAAGCTATGGATCATAAAGTCATAACTCCATAACTGGCCATTGAATCAGAAATATTTAGTGAACTTTACCTCAGTCACTGGTTTGTCTGGGTTGTAAGAATAGGATGAAGAAGGAGCAGTTAGAATTTCCAAGACTAGAGGATTCTCTGGATCCAGTAATAAGCTTGAGCCTTCGAAAAGAATTGGAGCAACGGGTTTGGCACCAACGATTGCTGGAGCGTCAATCAGATTCTTCGAATCGACTGTAATGGTCGTGTGCTAGATGTTATATTTGAGTGAGAAAAATGGATTAGTAACTTTACTGTTACATACTACACTTCTTGCTCCGAACCTTCATTTTCATATTCATTAAAATTACCTTTCCAGTATCAATCACCGTACTGAAATTAATATGATCAATCACATAAGCAGACGGATCATCTAATTCGAGTCCAAACTCAGCTGCTAAGTCTCGAACAGCATCTCCAGCATTGGGACTTCCAGCAACTAAAACATTTCCACCATTGTCCACAAATTCGGCAATCGTTTCAGGGCTCAATTCTCCACCAAATTCATCCGTTCCAGGTGCAAATACAATGAGATGTTGGTATAACCAAACTCCATACTTTTTCAGAGAAAGTCCTGGCTCATCTGACAGTTTGTAGGAAAGTTGGTAGCCAGAATCTGTGTATGACATGAAAAATAGAAATTAGCCTATCAGTATTAATCTTCCATCCAACACGTTTCTTCAGCGTCTACGGGTACTGATTGCATATGCGATCTACCCGGTTTCAGGACACAGGAGCCGTATGTAAGGCTCCTGTGTCCCACACAGGAGCCTTTTGAACTGGTTATGTCCCAAAGAGTCAAGTCTGAAGTCAAGTTAGGTTCCGATTCCGACCCAAAACCTAACCTAACCTAACCTAATCTTCCTCTTTGGAAAACGCCTAAAACCTAACCGTGAACAATAATAAGGACATAAACACATACAAACATACCAGACTCGTAGCATAAGCTCAATGCTAGAATAATTACAATAGACCATATGCAGAATTCTACTTTCACCTCTTGGCGCGGCAAGTGTAATGCTATTTGCATAAGGTCCTTTTATC
>JAQFYT010000887.1:0-20124 GCA_034694925.1 Ceratophysella denticulata
TAGGATTGTTTACAGGACGTGACGGACGGTCGGACGGTCGGACGTTCGGATTATTTTCTACGATTTTAAGTATAAGATTTTGTATTTGGGCCTTATTTGGCCAGGAATGCCAATGTTTTTATGACATGTTCTCTCAGTGGGCATATCTTAAGTGCACGAAATTACATATTTGCAAAATCTGTTGTTTTAGGAAATATAAAATATTACTGAGTTTAACGAATGAACATACAGAATGTCCCTGTGGACTCTGGATCATAAACATAAATAACCCCTGCTATTGTTTTATGTTTTGAAAATCTGAAAAGAGACAAACGGACATGTCAACCAAGATGCTCGAGCATGATGAATCTCCGAGATCCACTGAATTCTAATCCTCTGTGGGAACGCAGCCTATCCATAAACTTTTAAGACTTTTGTTTCAAACTCACAAAACAGTTGCATGAATGACCATTTATTTTCAAACGAAAGGAAATTTATTTATACACGAATACACACAGAAATGGTTTATTACATCTCCTTGTCTTGTATTAGAATTTAATTCATTCAAAGGTCCAGGCTAGGGGATATTCCGTATGAATGGTCTTTGACCGACGAAAGACTCTCCTTATGGACCCAGATGCGTTCCCACACGGACAGTTTGAAAAAATTCGAGATTTTTACGAAAAAATTTCTCTTTCGTGAAAAGGGGAAGTGTTTTTTCTCACCTCTACACCCTATACAACATCCCTTTTGGTTCATAAGGTTGATATGACCAAAGCAACAACGTCCTCGTTGTATTGGGGAGACCTTAATTCGAGACCCTTAACCCTTTTTAATAAAAATCCCGGCTTTTGGATTGGATTGCTGTCGGGGTGAGACCTTAAGGGCTCTCGCTTGGACGAAACTAAATCCGTAAAGATTCAAAAACAAATCTTCTCCCCTAACCCCTTCAACCCCTCCAGACGGAAGAGCATTATGACTTGACAAATTTCACTCTCTCCCTCGTTGATTTACATGGTTATACATGGCGGAATTTTTATTCTAATTCTTTTTTCACACAGGGCCTACCACTCCATCTTCAAGTTGATACTTATGATGATCCAAGGGATCCGAATTGTCCAATCTTTCATCGGGGATATGGCCAAATCAAAGTCTTCTGTGATAAAGTAAGTATCTTTCTCACTACTCGGGTTTTTGGTCGAGATATGTAGGTACATATATTGCTTGCATGCTTTAATTTGCAGATCTACAACATTGTAGTAACTCAAATGGTGTCAGTTTGTGCAGAAAAGCATAAAATTTGGCTCATCGCTGATCTTACCTGTCAGCCCTACTTCATAATTTAGGAATAACGCTTAAAATTTAACTAAAGTGCTAGAATGGTAACTTCGTGCGCTATGAATTCCACCAAGTTAACTTCTGCACGACTGGCTGTGGCCATAAGGCGGTGGTTAGCTGCTGCATCCCGAACGTATCCATAATTACACTGTGTACCGTGTGCAACTGACTTCCTTCCCTGCTGTGAGACTCACGCATAACTTTACAGATTCTTTTGAATTATGGAAATGATTGTTTTGAGTATCCCTTAATCCACGTAGGTCATGGGGAGTCAAAGAAGCGGCATGCGAATATTCCTTCATGTTTTGAGCATTTATTTTAAGCCTGAAAATCCATCCTGAGATGAATGCATGTAGCTTTAGCTTTTCTCAAATTTTACAGCAACTCCCATACTCCGTCGTGAATTCGTGATACATTAAAACATCGCATTTTGTTGTTCCAAGTTCCAAGCAAAAATTACACTGGCTACTTTAAAGCCAAGCCAGAGACGCTATTGTTACTCAAGCTCACAACCGACGGACAACGTGCAGATGAATATTTTTGCGTGTAAAGCTTTTCCCAGGAAGAAATAATGAGTCATGAGCCAAGGGGTCAATCGCTGCACCTTGCTGTGTAGTCTATTCGTCACAATAATGTTAAAAATACCAAATAGCACGGAGTTAATAACCGGAAAGTTGATGACGGGATTTAGTTTTTCCCGTGGTTTACCTGGAAAACGCACTGTTGATTGGGAAGGGAGATAGGTAGCAAAGCTTATGAGGCGCTTCCTAGAAAATCCTTATTATTAGAGACCATTGCGTGAGAATAAGGAGGAATTTAAGTAGGCATATAATAGAGTGGCTGTTGTTCTTAAGGTTGAAGGCGGGAAAGATGTACCTAGGTATATGAGTTTTCTTGTATTATGTGTATGTACTTGATGAGCATAATAATAATAATAATATGCTCTGCGCGTCCACCTTGTTGTTGGCTGAGAACCCGGCGAAAAAGGGTTAAGTATCCACTTCATAAATTTGAGTAAAAACTCCGTCTTTTTGTGGACGACACATTTTAATTTTTTTTCGTCTTTCTTGGCGTAGCGTTTACAAAAGTAACGTAACGTGTAAAGAAGACGACGAAATGGACTGACATATCCCACAGATCTTTTTCCCCCCTCGCTCCTTGTATCATAAAACATGTCAGAGGGCTCCGTGTCGACAACAGACAACCGCACAAGACTCCCGACCTTTATTTATGACAAGTCTACCTTGTTTATGTAAGTGGAATGGTAATGGGAATTACGGATGAGACTGAGGACAGACTATTGCGGTGATGGGCGACAAACCAAATGAGGGTTTTGCAGGTTTTCTGGTCATTTTGGAAATATAAATATAAAGTACCTACCTTAGTCTGACATCCTGAGCGTAAAATGGAAGACGAGCAATAAATGTAGAGGACATATCATTGAGGGATCTCGGGCTTATCTTATATTTCTCAGGTTTTGAAATGATTTTGTGTCAGGTACTTTATGCTAATTTTCCGCATTTCCAGGATTGAAGTTGGAAATTCCACCTTGTTAGCTAATTTCAAAGTCTGGGCATGTACCTATAGGTATATTTATTTGTATATAGAATGTACGACCGTTTGTTCGAGCTGGGTTTGCATATTTCCACCCTATTTAATGCAACTTCGAAATCCCATATTTCCCGTCAGCATTTTAACGCACGTGAAGCTTATGCAAAGGAAAGCACACGTTTTACCATGTGCTCAGGTTTGACCGTGACCCATGAAGATTGCTATATGACATGCCCATTTCTATTATGCACGCTCTGTTAATGTGGAATTGTCCAATAAAATATAACCATTTTATGGTTCCACAGTTGCGTTGGGTCTATCTGAAATCATGCAAATAGCATGAAGTCTCGTACGCATAATAGAGAAGCCGACATGACACTTATTACACTTACCTGAGAAGTCTATTATATAAATACCACGGAGCCATTCGTTAGATAATAGACCTTTTTCCATAAGCTCTTTTTATAGCTATGTGATCCGCGGCGATGTGGAGACTGACTGGAGATAGGACCTTTTTTCCTATTCGCGGGTTGCAAATAAAATAAAAGTCTAAGTGTAAGATAAACATACATATGATCGTAATAACGTTTTTTTTCTTCACAAGAGCTTCTCCTACCTGTAAAACACTCAGGTACCTATAGTTAGTCCTATCTGACATTGAAAATTACCATAAATTTCTCATTAAAACAAACGAACTGTCTGCTAGTGTGTTTGTATCCTGGGTTTTACTGCATGATAAGTGATAATGTCTTTAGAGTCGCTTCGTTCTTTTCCAAAATTCCTCCTGATTAGTCAGAAGGTATATCTAATTAACCATAATTTATTCACACTTTACAAAAATTGCTTCCAACACAACATACAAACGCCTTGATTTAGCATTTACTGGGAACATATATAAATCAATTACTGAGTGATATATGGTATATTTTCTGAATTATTTAAATATGTCTGCAACGTGCAATTACAAATTAACGCGAATTCTAACCATTAGAAAAGCGATGGCTTAAGGCTGTTCTCATCTTTTGAATTTTGGCGGTATGCAGTATCTCGTAATATTTGATATTGGATAAAGCGTTGTACAGGTCTTCATTCTTCTGATTTCGTAGATTACGAACCATGCAGCCATTAGCCTGAATGTTTTCCCATTAGACACCGCTAAATTTTAAATGTTAGAACTGCCTTAAATACCCCTGATTTTTCAGTGTTAGAAAATTCGTGCAGTAGTTGGACGAAATGGGCGGAGATTTCCAACAGGTAGGAGGGTGAGGGCATGGTTGGAGAAAAAGTTAATTAATCGTGAGAACTTTGAATGAGTCTCTACCGTTAATTCAGCTTAGCCCCCTGACGCCATAGTGCTCTGCTGCTCACTCTGCTTGAACCAAGCCTGAATATTAAAATCCCGATAGCTCTCCCCAGCTTCTAAATTATTTCAAATTACACGGAGGCTTTTATATTAAAATAAAATAATTTTAATTTTTTTTGTACGTTGAAAGAACTTCATGGCTTTCATTTTGCATTTTGAATAAATCTCCCGTGTGGAAGTTGTATATTGGATTTTATATTGGGGGCTCCTCGGGACCCAGAAGACCTCCCTCCTCGAAGGCCCCAATGGGCAAAAACTATACTTTAGTCTATTCATCAAAAGTAATGGGGCAGCCCGTGTTTCTTTATACATAGAAAAACATGCTAAAGTTTTTAAACCAACCAACCATCTACTTAGATTACAAGTCACTCACTGATCCCGTGGTGAAAAACTGATTTGGGAATCAGTTTGTGAATTAAATTTATAATGAAATTCACGTTTCGTTAGTTATATCATTCATTTTAGAATTGGAATAATACTACATGGATAGACATGGACACGAGGATTGTGATTGTGAGTCCATGCGGCATTCCATCTCCCTGCAATGCAATGCCACCAACAGCCAGTCAGCGTAATAAAAAAGATCTCCTTTAATAATAAAACGGCTACACTACTTACTGCACAAGTTGATTTAACTTAATTAATGCATAAAACTAACAAACTCAACAGGTATTTATTGACTTTGGGTTTTGAGTGTAAAGGAAAACACGAGAAAAAACGTGTTTCGTTTCATCTTTTTCTTATAACCGACAAGGCAAGGAGTCACCGAGCATCTTTTCTAGTAGGTATTATAGCTGAAGCTAATACTGGTTTCTGAGGTACTTGTACAAAACCACTGAGAATTGTGCATGATCCTGAGGACGGGTTTATCTTTCAACCATTGGCAGTAAATTATAAATTTATTTCAACTCTCAAACCCGTGTTTTACAGGATTTCATTCAATTAAACGTACAGTTACAAACCAGGCAGAAAGAATTATATTGGTTTAAGACTTTTCAACACTTCTCAAAAGAAGTTATACCGTCAATAGGAATGGAAATTTTACTATTGGGCTTAAGTTGCTAAAACCTGCGATACCACCAATATGGCGGAAATTCTTGATGCGAGCTGAATACCCGCAAAATATTTGAACTGTTGCAAACTCGACAGACATCAATCAGAATTTTTAAACGCAAGTTACCACTTTCGAAAGCATTTGACCTATGACGATTTTAATGCGTCCAGGATGCATAATCAAGGCGGATTAACTGAAACCGATACTTCAAATCCCCAAACTTGATCTCTTATGTATTGGTTTTTCGTTCCGTGTCAATTCCGAACGCTCTATTGGGTAATTATGCAAATGAAGTAAGCTGAGTTTGAAAGGAAACGAGAGCTTTTGAGATATCTGATTACACACCTAAAAACTTTTGTTCTTGTTGATGAGTGATATACAATTTCAGTACATTGTTCCTAATAATCCTTGCCTGTCATCAATCACGGCTTCATAGAAGAAAAGCACAGATCACTCCAAAAAATCCTACGCACATTACGTCCGCATCTTAGATAGATGAAGTGTGGTGGACAGGGCGGTAACTACGTCCTTTAATTACAGGGTATCCCATGACAGACCCTGATCAGCACTGTGTAGGGTGTATTTGTACATTTTTTGAAACGAAAGATGAAATATGATTGAAAAGGTGTTAGTAGCACGCAATTTTGAAGTATTTTTTTTTCCTGAGAAGCCGAGAAGATTTGACCTTTTGCCTTATCGTTCACAGATGCAATGTAAAATACACTTGCACTCAATGGATCTGGGGGAAAATAGGTTTTCCGCCTACCTCACTTTTAGTTTGATTTGAGACAGGCATATGACGTGAATCTTAATTAACTTTTCACCCTTTAGCATTGACTTATTTTATGATAGAATTCAATCATTTAGAATCTACGGGGTTTCGTAGTAGAATACATGCAAGGCATTCAATGTATAGTAAGCTGTATGTATTTTTTCTGGTATTTCACATTTCACAAATCATTATTATTCTTGGTAGGGTAGTTTACTATGTATGTATGTATATTGATTTAATTGGAAAATATCTATTGAGATAGTCGATTACTGCAGATAGTCAATAGTAAGGATTTCTTGACTGACAAAAACAACTTTTTTGCGTCATTTCGTACATTGTTTACAAATTTGTTTGAGTACGATTTATTAGGCACATTCGACATTAAGCCCAGAACGCAGAGTTAATTATAATGGGGAATCCATCGCTGAATCTGCGGCGCAGGACAAACTATTAATGGTTAATTCATGTTAAAATATAAATTTGTGATAATATAAAGCACTGCATATTACATTGGTTCATGTAAGGTATATGTGCCATATTCAACAAAATAAGTCAAAACAATTTTTTTAATTAAATCTCGTCGTTCTCGGCGGCGGCGACTTGGTTAAAAACGAAATTACATTCTTATTTTTGTCTGTATAAAAGAATAAATTGACATTCTTTTTTCGTTTTTTTTTCATACCCTTCAAATTTTCATTACAAAAACATTGACGGACTCAATTATACTATTTCATTCTGTACTCGGAATATACGGGAAGTTGAAGGTGCGCTTGACTTTGATGTGACACAGTAGGGGGTACCTATTTTCTTGTCCGATTATTATAAATACATTAGATAATATACCTAAAAGGTTTTCAAATCCATCTACAGTATATACACTCACATGTATTCCATAGCATCATCTTCGTCATTTTAAGGTTTTTAAAAAATGTATAATTTCCCATTCTCAAAAAAAATACTCATTCCCGTGTAAAGTGTCAATCATTGTTGGCAGCTTAATTTCAGGAGAGAGAAGTCTCAAGACCACAACAGAGAGTTCAGTTCAGAGTTTCAAAGCAAAGACGCGACTCGAATTGTTAAAATATATTTTTTTTCATATAGGAGAAATTCTCATAATAAAGTCCTAAAACACCTTTTCCTCTGTCTGACGCACCCTATGTATGTCTCAAATGTATCTATTCCACTGTGTCCAAGGAGTTCAGGTGTGGCTTGAAGCTTCGAAGCTTTGAAGCCACAAATTCAAAAAAGTTTTACAATACATAAACGTAGGGGAGGGATATCACATAGTTTTATGAAGCGAAATAAAGATTCCAAGCTCTGATATGAATCAAAGTCAGAGGTTTTAGCGTTTTTCCAGTCTTAAAGTCATTGTATTCCGCGAAGATACACACATACATCGTAGATCTTGAGTTTAAGAAAAAATATATGTAATAATCAAGATCTCGATTATTTTGTGGTGTACAATAAAAAGGAGAAGGGTAGTAATTACCTAGGCCCTAGATATCTCACGTTGTTCAGTAGGGAAGGGAAGCATACATAGGTAAGAGTAATACAAGGTAATTATTTTTTGACCAATCCACCTCTCTGACTCGCTCCCCTGTACAATAACAACAATATTTATGCCCTCCACGTGATTTTATCTGAGCAGCCTATTAATTAGCCTCAATTCCTTTACTTCGTAGTCCCGGACTGACTCAGCCTGAGCACAAATTAAATGACTCTTTCTCAAAAAATTGAGTTTTGGAGAGTTTGAATTTTTTCAATGTTTGGAACTCTGTGGGATACATATGTTGGGGATTTTTTGGTATAATTCGAGGTTTAGCCTGAAAACTCAAGAATGTTGAATGTTAAACTTGCATTTTTTGACTCATCCTCACATCCCACATCCATCTTTTTCCGTTTTTCTTATTAGTCAGTCCAGTCATCTTGGTTCGATGAGCATAGGAATGCTCGTAAAAAAGTAACAAAGTTATGAGCTTGCAAGGATGGATCTATTACATTTATTTAGTTGCATGAGTGGTAATTTTAAGTTTATTAGGTAGGTCGTAGGTTGTACACAGGTATTTCTTGAAATCCCAATGACTGTACCTATGTACATTGGAGATCCATACATGCAAGATCCTATTGTCACAGAATTTATGCATTGGAGCATTATTCAGTCAGACACCTCTCACGCCTGTCCTCTGCGGTTAAGAGATGTGAAATGTGATGCCCAGCCAAAGCCACCCTTTTGTAGCATACGCAGTGTCGGTCTAGGACAAGGCAACAATATATAAAATCCCGAATCATATAAACGACAGCAGAACATGGTTAAGCTTTTATCGAAGAGTTACATTGAAAATCCCATACAGGCATGACTAACGCATCACAATGTGAAGGGAGATAGACAGAGATTTTTTTGATTTTGAGATTTGAGATTTCTGACAATGGATTTGTGTCAAGTGTCGCTGAGGTTTGAGGTGTTCGCTGTTGGACTTTATGAGTCTGTCTGCTTGCCTGATGCAATTGCTATTTAATATTTTGAATAATCGAAATAGTATTAAATAGAGGAATCTTCATTGACAAGTGTATATAATTCATTTTTCCTTCACTTTCCATCAAATTGAAGGGTGCTGAGAGAAAAACGCGGGATGAGGAGCGGAGAGCGGCGAAGCGGAAACTCACGGCGACGGGACGGAAGAAACTCGATGAAATGTATCATACGTCCTGTGAACGATCCGAATTCTATTCCATGAGTGATCTGGATAAGCCACCAGTTCTGTTTACACCTGCTGAAGACCTTGATAAGGTAAGGTTATTAACAGTATTTACCTATTAACTTAAGGGTATTCTCATGTTTTGAATTTTGGACAGTATCAATTGCTCTACCGCCAAAATGCATAACATGAGAATAACCTTAAGAGACATTTTTATCGTGATTTTGCTGCAATCAATATTTTCCAGTATAAATAAATAACGTGACATGCTGTTAACTATAAGTTGCATCCAACTATATGGTCGTTTATTACATAGCTCATTAAGAATTATTGCTGAATTGCACTACAATGCACTTTAAACATACCCATCTGACCCAGTGCCAAAAATTCTCTACTGATAAGAGCTGATTAGATCCATCAGTATACATTGAAGCTCCTGGCCTGTCGAAATATGCCGCATCTGTCACTCACTCGATATGTCACTCTTTATTTATCTTTACACAAACCATACTGATGTCCTTCACTGATAACGACAGGGATAATTTTGCAATTAAAATTCTAATAATTTCATTTATTTTCTAAGGCTAAGCATTCACAATTCACAATCACCAATAATATTGACATTCATCAAAAGGTCTATGAAGTATCTACATAACTTGATCACCTTATTTTTCATAGTGTCACGTCACACAGCGAAGTGAAATATGCAAATTATTAATTTATTTAGTAGGTTTGTATTCGTTTTTTTTAACAAAAAAGCAGGACATTACGAATCACGACACGACGTGAGTTAAAGTAAATTCATCTTCGGGACGGACACTTCAGTTAATATAGCTGCTCCTTGACTTTGTATTTATTTAGCAAGTCAATAATTCCTTCAAAGAAGACATAAAATCAAACCAAAACCAGTTCGGTAGTTAATTCATATTGAAGCTGATGTTGACCATGTCATTGAAGTCGTACAATACACCGTGCTTTGATCATTCAGTTAATATTGAACTCACTGTCGATTCGGTGTCAGAGGATTCGGCTCTGACAAAATTCCTCGGGCTTCGATAGGCTGCTAAAGCAGATCTGCATTTTTTAACGCATAAATTACACGAAGTCGAACGGAATGCCTTAGAACCGAATACAGCCAATTGCAAAATGAAGAAGCTTCGAAGCTTCCCCAAAAACACAACCTATGGCTATCAAATCACATCACACATCAATCACGGTTCGTGATTCAGATATTTTTCCGTGAGAGACAATGAAAGCCCATTATCTCTGCACAAATTTTGATAGTGAATAAAAAAAACTTGATCTAAGAAGTAGCAGAGATATTTATTAGGGCCCTATCATTCATCATTAATAATAATAATTATTATGCATGAGGAACCGGATCATCGGAGACAAAACTCTATATGGATTTACGATGGTCAGGCTCAAATATGAGGGCAGTGTAACGGGAGTCAGTCAGTATTCAATGCCCACGCTAATAATTACATGTAATTCAACTCACAGGGATCAGTCAAAAAATTTGAAATAGACACGACGGACGGATGGACGGGTCAGTTCAGCAGAGTACAGCTGTACATGTTCTAAAAAAGCAGCCGCGTGTGAGTTCGCAGCCCTGAGCAAATATTTTACATACTTTAATTCATATGCGTAATTTACTGTAGGTTTCCTATGTACTACCGTTATGTGTGATTTCTGATTTGGGACTAGATTTTGAGTTCATCCAATGCTCCTGGGCTTCAGATTTAATTCAGTTTTTTAAAAACTTGATACTAATTAGCATTAGCTTTTGAGTTTGAATGAAGTTAGGTGAAAGATGTGTTACTGTGTTTTTTATAATTTTAAAGTTAAAAACAAGTTTTTTTCCGTGTGTGTATTCAAAAGGATCTTTGTTGAACTGAAGTCAAAATACATCAATTCTTGTAAATAAGAATAAGATAAAGCGAGGACAGGGTAAAGCCTACATAAATCTTAGCAGAACTGAAGCGTAGCACGTCATCCTTTGTGAGATTTTTTCATATTCCAGCTATTAGCTCATAAGGGGCTTATGCTATGGACTCTGTCCGTCCGCTGTGCTTATGCCGTAACAGAATCAGGTTGTTATTTTTGTCTTTTTCAGCTGTTCCCTGCATCTACGCATAAAAATTAATGATATTATAACACATTTTCTGAAAAACAAAAGTTACGCTTTGGTTGTACTGACGTAACGAATGTAACGCTCTAACCCAGTAATTATAATGTTGGGTACATCCCAGAATAAGAAGCATAGCGTCTCCAGATCGATGTACATAGATTGAAGATTTGAAACTGTGAGAATCTGATTTCATGCTCAATGTACGTCGAGACGTGTACCTAATTTATATACCCCCAGAATTTTTCGTCTTCTGTTTCATTGAGATTTTTATTAATGGTCTAATCAGTTACCTCCATCTCCTTCTCATTATATCACATTACCTGTGAAGACCCAGATTGCATCAGTTTGGACGAGCTCGAGTAGAGAAATTAAAGCACAGAGCTCCCAACAACAGCATTGAAAAATATATTACGAGCGGATTTTCCTGTACGCATATAGCATAAATATCGAGCAACGTCCACACGTGTAGATTTTTGATTAATTATACACACAGAGAACTGAACAGTACTCTCGATTGCAATTTGCAATCAAAATTGAACCGAACAGGCAATATACTAGATAGAATATGAATACGGCATATGAGCTTGTCAGAGCTTCCTACACACAAACAAATGCTCCTAAACTCAATCGCCCACCGGGAACCATGTTGTATTGCAGCAAAAATTGCACGAATAAGGTATTAACTAATTCTCTTCGTTTAGGTCTAAACACGAGAGATTAAACAGCATGCCAAAAACCAAAATCCATGTTTCCGTCTTCCCTGCAGGAGTCCATGTGCCCTAATCGAAATTCTAATTTTCTGTCTAATTACAGCTGACGTCACTGGAACTCCATGGATTCTACAGTAATAACAGTGAGCAGGGGTCAGATCATTCTGGGTAAGTACCTCCCATCGGGAATTCCAGGCTAATTATGATTACCCTGTATTTTTTACCTATTTCTGTCATTGTACTTTGCTCGATTTTTGCACTTTTGCTTATTTGTCAAAATTTCAAATGTAACTGGCAGGCAATTAATCATAGTTTCTTGTAATTTCTCTGCCGATTAGCTCAAGTATTTAGCTTCTGTCAGCTTACAATATTCGGTACTGCTGTAATAGACCTCCTATGATCGCATACGTTTTTACTAAGATAACCTTATTATTTGGATATCGATCTGAGATTAGGTTAACTAAAACGTATGTGATCTCGGGATCACCTGCTACAGCAATGACCCAATATAGCTTCAGTTTCATTTCAAATTCAAATCACTTAGCTTATCTATTGCTGGTTAGCTTTACAAAACTTCCCGACTTGACTATTGACTTTAATTTCCAAATTCCAATCTCCAACACATTCCGTAGCTTAGAAAAAACATGTCCTTCTACTTTCCGACATGATCTTTCACGACCTTTGAGGGTCTATCATTAGAAGAACCACAAGAATTGGTCTCACAGACAGTTTTATTACAGGCCTTCTTGATTTGATGATTTCCCTCATTTTCACCGCCCTGAATTGTTTAGCTCATCACTCCACTGACAACTCAAAGAGAACAAAACTGTTATGTTGTTCTGACTCAACCTTTTCGTCACCTAGTTTGTACAGTACAATACTTCGTCAATTACCTGAACGGATAGGATCAGGCCAGGCCAAGTGGACATTAGCGTTTTCTTCGGTCGGTTCTTCTTCTTCTTAGTAACGTAACAGGAATTGAGGACGACAAGACAGATGATTTTTATGATCATGCATCCTTCGTGCTACGTGACGAGAAGGATTCAGAACTTTTAGGGATAATTTTTTAATAAAAAAGCTCATTTTTTCTTTTTCCTTTAAACTTAATGCAATTGTGAATAACCCGTTGTTGGGTCATTCAGCACAGAAAAATGGCTTAGACCCAGCCACCTCATATCATAGATCACTTTGTAATGAGGCGGTATGGGTATGGATTGCATTGCAATTGCAAATGAGTATATGTTTCTCAAACTATTCATGTTAATCATAGCAGTCAAAATTCAACACGTGTACTCTGTACTCCCAGCACTGTCCAAAATTCCAATTTACTTCATGAAAGAGTTATAGAGAAAGTCCTGTTCAATTAAATGGCATGTGGATGCCACGTTCAAGGGATTAGGGTTGATGATGATTAGGATTTTAAATTTGAAGGGAACTAACGGTAACGGTTCAGTCAGAGTAGTCCAAAAAACTTAATCTAACGGTGGAGACTATTAGTAATGAATGACATTTGGCCCTACAGAATACAGGACGAAATGGAGATGAAAAATTGTTTTAGGATTTGACAGATCGGACGTGCCATGCAAACCGCGACTTTTCCTTAATTTTAATTAATCAAAAACTTCTTGGCTTTACAATTTACATGAGTACATGTCGTATCCGGTCGTTTTGCCTTCAGGCCTATAAGTATTAAGTTTTGCGGTTTAAAGTGTCCAAGTCGAAACGATCGGGTCAGAACGTTTAAAGACAGAAGGTATATTGATACCCTACTTTTTAGTGTGCCACCTAATCCGGAGCTGGACGGAAATAATACGGTGACGTTGATGGCGGGCGGATCAGAGTCTCCGCCGCGAGGTGGGGGGCCTGGAAGCGGGGCCACGACCCCGGTCCACCATGTCCAACATCAGCAACACCACCAACACCTCATTCCGATCCACCACCACTCCGCCCACCTCCCACCCCTCCATCAACACCACCAACCCGCCACCATACTCAAATTCCATCACACGTTCCCGCCCGAGTCCCCACCCTCTTACATTCGTCACACGAGCTCTGTCTCTCCGCCCGCCCCACCCGGCTCCCCTGGCCAACAGCAGCAGCACAAGTCCGTCATTGCAAAGTAAGACCTCTTCTTCCTTCGCTTTTCTAATCCTTTCCTTCGTCCATCTTGTGTGTAGTCTTAAGGAAATTCGTTAAGTGTTCAAATTGAGCGTGTAAACACGCCATTTCTTCCCAGGAAAACTTTACTTTCACTTTCTCACTTTCTACGTTGGAAAAAGCCTGTGAATAATACTGATGTAGCGTACGAGCCTAAGGTCACATGCTTTTTCGTTACCTAGAATTTACCTAAAATTAACAAAAAATCGTATGCGACCCCGTAATCGAACGTTATATCAGGTCCTAGTTTAGTTGGTCACGTGGAAATATGCTACGTTACAGTTGAGGCTTATATGGCGGAATCGTGAAGCAGTATAACATGTCGACAAATTTGATTATCCGAATCAGAATGAATTCGCTCGCTTGCATGTGTACTGTATTCACAATTGGTTGGCTGTACTAACATGCTTCGACCGTTATTATGTAACCTGACATTTTTTGGAATTAACCGCAGTATCCAGTACAATATACATTACAGATTACAAGATTACACCATCTTCCTTTCACTGTCTCATTCTTCCTTGTCTTTCTTCTTTTCGAATTACGCTACGCTACTCTACGAACAACACCACGCACGTCGTCACTTGAGAATTTCCATAGGAAAATTTATGATCGTGATTGATCAATGAGTTGATATCATCGAATAAGCCATTGCGTAAGACAATAAATTAGCCTAGTCCCTATTTCCGTACATGTCCTTCCAAAGAAACTTCACATGGAGATAGTTGGTAAATTTACATAAGGAAAACAATATAGTAAAAATTTTGTTAGCTATCACTTGGTTCAATACAGTTAGCACTGAAGTTAGTAACTGTGTTAAGGCAAATAGAGTTCCCGTCCCTGAAAATTTAACCACAACTAATGCCACTAATCCCCATACTGTTTATACCCATGCCTCTAATAACTTTGTACTTTGTTCATGCTCAATTACTCAAGTTAGTATCTCCTGTAAGTTAGCAGTTAGCTCAAGTAATAAATCCTAACATATAGGGCCAGACCCGTGAGAAAAAAACACGTTGTAAAACTTCACCTTCAAATTTTGAACAATAATTAGACACGTAATAATATTAATGTTCCTTTTCCTTATTATTGAGCTCAATTCTCCTACGTTTTGCGAACTCCCCTGTGATGATTATAGGGCAAAACTGCAGACACTCCTTACGAGTAATGTCCTTTCAAATTGGAGCTCACTTACATAATGTGATAGAGAGATTGAACTGTAAAAATTTGAATTTTTGATTGACATGAGTACCAACAAAGTTTTCCTAATACGAATATCTGTAGGGCATCTGTGTGATATTTTTACCTTAGATTTTGCTCATTTGAAGGGCATCGGGTTAAGTAGGGTGAAGGAACGGAGTATCCTTGGGTTCAGCGTCATAAGTTGAACGCTATTACTTGCTAATTT
This sequence comes from Ceratophysella denticulata, assembly GCA_034694925.1. Taxonomy (NCBI): domain Eukaryota; kingdom Metazoa; phylum Arthropoda; class Collembola; order Poduromorpha; family Hypogastruridae; genus Ceratophysella; species Ceratophysella denticulata. Next base: position 15,160 of record JAQFYT010000887.1, read on the forward strand.
GATTTCGGCTTTCATAGGATGCGATTCCCGACAATAATAAGAGTAAGAGTGAACGTAACACTTCAGATTCTGACAGTGATGGGCCTGAGAAATAATTACTTTGGTGCTGTATTTTTGTATACTTCTCGTACTTTTTGTACATAGAGTAACGCAGTCAAAGCCTTTGAGAAAAAACCTTATTTTTGTACATACACAAAGCCACAATTTTTGTGGCATAATCTCCAATAATAGCCTTGCATAATCTCATGCTTTTAGTCTCAACCTCTCAACTCAGTTGTTTTGTTGTCTGTTCCAGACTGAACCAAAGAAATAATGAGCGATCTCCAGATAAGCCCGATTTAGGCCACCCAATGGGTCTAATTTGAAGGGATGTCGGGGATTTAAACAAAATGACAGGACCCTACTGTAGTTCTCAGTCAAATTAAGATATCAAAAGTCCAATTATCATATACATACTTTCCAAGTCAATTTCAGTTAATCACGTACGAAGTATTTCTAATAATAAGTATGACTTTAGATGCTTGATGAGGTTATTCAAAACTCAGACACGTATCAAATATCAAAGATCATACACTTCTAGAGAAACACTCTTAAGGACGTGTCCATGGAGAAATTGCACCAGTGCACGCGCGTTCAAAATTCAAATATTGAAAAAATAGGCGCCAGTTTGATAGCGTCTAGGCTAGGATATAATGCAACGTCGTGGTGTTTCATGGTCAATAGATGGCGTTTCTCTTTGATTTAATACAAAAATTCATTTCTAATTCGTTTACGAGCAAGATTATGTTAGCAGATTCGTCAAAAAAAAGTCGAAAAAAATTCGTCAGAAAAATTAGATACAAATATTATGATATGCTGCAGTCGTAGTATACTAATGAACTACTACATAAAATCTTTAGCCAATAGAAATATCTGAGCAAATAAAAACAATTTAGTACTGTGCGTAGTAGGCGGCGTCAAATGTCTATAAAGACCACATAATAGACTTCAAGGTGACTGTTTTGTATTATTGAGAGATGATTGGCGTCAGGACGCTTTTTAGGAAGACAATAGGCTCTTGGAACCATAATTCTTCATCCCTCTGTGTACTGTATACTGAAATGAATGGACAAAAAATGGTTGTGTGTGAAATTGCTGAATGTTATAATGAATTGTAAGGAGTGGAAGCTTCAAGTTCTACGGTCTTTAGATAGACCGTTTAAAAAAAGGATCCTATGAGAAGAAAGCTGAGGTTTCATTCGTTTCTTCATTCTCTATTGTCATGTCATCCGAGTGATGATTTATCGTTTTTCTTCCTCTTACATACGCTCATGCTGCCTTCTGATTCTTAAACATTGAACACTTGAACATTATTGACGTTTGCTGTACTGTAGTCCTTCACGACCTATCCCCAATTTACTACTTACGCTTTACTCCTCCTTTGTAGCGTGCAGTGAATACAGATATAGACGATTTTCTGATTCAGGGATGGCATTTTATCCATTCGGTAATTTTGTCCAAGCAATATGGACGGCTCTCGACCTCGATGGTCGAATCTCAGAAGATATGTTTTGGATACCATTTTTGTATGCGGTCTACCTTATATGGTTGATATTCAAAACCTGGATAAAATGTCATATCTGTTTTATTTCATCTGTCGTTAGCACATGGTAGTTTAGACTTGAAAGCATGAACTGATTCACTAAAAGGACGCTGTATTTGTCCCATTATTAGTGAGAAGTCGAAGGAGCAGCAGGTGCCTGGCGGGCTAGAGTCGAGTAGTAGTAGTAACGGCGTGTCACCGAGTGAGAGCGTCATATTTGCCACTTCACCCACCGCCATAAAGCGTATGAGGCTCATGCCGCCGGCGGCGGAGCGCCTCATGCTCTTCGTGCGTCAGGACACGGAAGACTCCTTTACACCACTTCACCTTGTCCCACCAACGACGCTGGGCCTTCTCTCAGCCGTACGTTCACACTTTAACCACGATTTGTACTGACTTACGACAAATTTAATTTGAATCTGCAAGAGTGTGTGGAAGAGAAATATGGAAATGGAGAAAGTTTTAGTAAAGTTTTCAAAATTCTGTTGTAAATATATATTTCTACTTGCACTATATTACATTATATTTAACATGAAGATGCTAAGACATTTTACACATGCATAAACATGTTAAGCCTAGTTCATCTATCATGGCGGACCCTGCACATGTGCACGCCAGGATGCACAAGATGGCGCTTTAACAAACCGTATACGTGCGAACGCTTTGTCCGTTGCGCATGTGCAGGCTGGTATTGGGAAATCGGTAATATTCCTAACACGAATAATTTTTTTTGTAAAAATCACTTAAAAATTCTTAAAGATGAAAATACGAATGTCTTAGCATTTTCATAATGTTATTTTTATGAAGGAGCACATTTTGCAATCCCTTTCCTTTATTGCTTCCACACATTTATTAATTATTTGCTATATACGTCATTCCGATTCTTATGTAATGCAGACAGTAATAACTTTTTTACATTTTATTTAGCTGGAAGAAAAATACAAAATTTCAATGGGATCAGTGAAGAACATATTCCGACGCAATATGAAAGGGTACGATTAAGTTTTTTCTGTGCTTTATTACAAACTCAATTTTTGCTTTCAGAGTTAAGACTAAAAAAATAATTAATAATAGCCTTCAACCGCGAAACACACACATAACATGCTCAATGTTTGGTTAAATTGACGGCATTACCTATACTTATCATATCACGTGCGGGTAGGAATACACGAACGAATAGTCTTAAGGTCATTATTTGAATAGTATATTGGTACAATTTGAGCCATCAGCAGTAGTAGTGTTTTATTTTAACGAAACTTTTAATTTATGCGTAATTGCATTGAATGAGGCAGTAATTTATACGGTACGAAGCACATTGGCCACATTACATGACGTTTTTGCATGCAGACAATAATAATTATACCATTTCCATTATGACAAAAAGGAAAGTCCATTGATCTCAAATCAAAGAGTCCTCGTCGTAAAATCACATAATATTACCTCACCCAATCATTCTTGTCGAGATGTAAATGTGTGTGCAAATGATAGGGTAATTCGAGAGTGGACTGATATTGAGTCACATCACATTGGAGAGATATGTGTGACAATTATTTTCCTGTAATCAAAAACCCATGCAAGTTTCCTTATCTTATTTATTCTTCTTACAGAATTATTGCCAAGATTGACGATGAAATGTTGAAACACTACTGCCATGAAGACAGTTTTCTTCTAGATGTTAAGCCTTCCGAGAATGACGACGCCTTTGATGTAACCCTCACAGAGCTCATCGACTGTCACTCTTCGTGACAATGACTGTGAAGGCGGGAGCCATTGTAGACAACGCCAACCTGTGTGCAAACTGACAGCAAATAAAAATGCCGACAAGATAACCCAACGCATGACGAAATGGAGCGAAACTCTGAATTTTTTGAACCCCGGACCCGCTATGGCTTACACGCTTCTGAGCCAATGACCCTTGAAATCTGCCAATGACCAACCTGACATCCATCTGTGGACCATACCAGTCGTGTTTCAATATTTTCTATTTTCAAATTGTCAAGAATCTTCCAGTCGTCGGGGTGCGTCACAGAATTTAAGATGCTTTATGAGATTTAGCTTTTTCTTGTTGTTAATAGGGTTAAGTAAATTTTTACGGTTTAAGGCCCAACGGTAGTTTTTGCTAAGATGACATATATGAAGTCGAAATGTTTCCGATAGATAATTAGTGTAAATTGTAAAGTAGAGAACGAATTCTGGTTGTGCAAATTACTATAATAACCTCTCTCGGCGGCCGTATTATCTTACTGTACATACATACATATACCAAATGTAGTTGGATTGTACATTGTACATAAGAGAAATACTGTACTTCATTGAATGACAATTGTGCCAACTTTTTTATTATATCATAATCATACTGTATGTAAAATGTAAATATATGCTAATGTATACATAATAAAGTTGTTATTTTACTTCCTACATGCATAGACTTATATGCAAATCGAAAGAAGAAAAAAATGCCTATATAATGCTCAAACAAACTGTACTTAACCTTTTGGTAGGCTGTAAGTACTGGTAGTTAATTCCTTTAGTTTGTAACCCTATTATTTTACTGTAAATATCAATTAGGACGTATCTCTTATCATTCTAGTATTGATATGAATTTCACTACAAACACTTTAATGTGCGTAGGAAATGACCCAAGATCCAAAACATATCTTATCTTGTACATAGCCAAACAGCATCCCTCCACACTTCTTATATGAGTTAATTAACCTCAATTATACAGATTGAATGGCTTCTCTTCCGTGTATGTCTGGTTCTGAGGGTGTTTAGGCTAATGCTGTATGTAGTAATAGCTTTTTTTGTTATTCTGTGATTATGTGACACATTCCAAATATCTCTCAAATTCACGAGCTTGTTTTTTTTTTTGTTTTTTTTTAATTTTTAACGGTAGATTTTGTGTGCGCTAGCTTGGATTTTGGATTTGTTTTTTTTTTTCTTAAATCTTTCAGAATGTCTTTCGTTTCAACTTTTGATTGAAAGTATTGCAATTGTGTAACACGAACACGGATTTTAAAAAAATGTTACCAATCCGAATTTAAAAATGCAAAAAAGAAATTAAAACTGTAAAATAATTAGAAGCGTGTGATTGATTCTCATGTAAAGTTATGTTTAGGTAGTCGATAGTAGTATATGGTTTAAGTTGTTGGGTGTCATCGAGCTTTCCACAAGTTTTTGTTTTGTTATACCTTAAATACATAACTATAATATCTTAATTTGTGTCATGAGCCAGTAGTGCGTAGGAGAGTTAGTAATATTGTTTTGTTTTTCGGCTAGGTCTATACACAAATATAAATGCAAATATTGATAGCCATATTTTCGGATGGGTGACAGGATTAATTATTTGTACAAATTACGTAAGAACAAATGGTTGGGATTTC
>JAQFYT010000888.1:0-20121 GCA_034694925.1 Ceratophysella denticulata
TTTCTAGGTAAGCGCATGAGTAGTCCCGTTCCAAACGTGTGTCTGGCCAGACACAGGCACGGAGTGCCACTGGTACGTAAAACCCATAGTCAATCCAGGGTTAACATGGTTTTACGTATCAATAATGAAGTGGGATGGGTGTATTGCATGAGAAACTCAAGCTCCGCATATTTGCGCCCACTGGCCATGAGAGCACAATTTCCTCTCCGCATATATGCTCCCACGGGCTGTGAGAGCAACTTCTCTCAAATGACGCTAGGCTTCAAAAGGTTAAACTATAAATGATTTTGACAACTCACCGATCGTCGGCTGTCCGGGCGAGATACTCTCGTTCAATTAGCCCTTCGATCCGCTTCTTGATTACTACGGGATGGGGTAAGAATCGACTCTTCAGCTGTTCAGTGCATTCCGCAACCAAACTTGAATGCTAATAATTAAATTACCAATTAGACTATTATTGATATTCACAAATACACTTGTATAGTCAACGTCAATCGTTCAAATGTATTCTCTTACGGGTAGTTTCTTTCGAGCCTTCATGATTCGCACAAGGGCGGCCTCAATCTCGTGTTTCCGATCCTCATCCACTTTGTTCCGAGTCTCCTTCCGCTCTGGCTCCGACTCTCCCTTCGCTGCGACGGTCTGAATCTTAACGCTGTAAATGATTTCATTTATGTAAAATTCAATATTCAATTCATTTTACACGAACTGCTGGTTGCTGTTTGGTCGTTGTTAATGGAAATTACCGATGGAGCTTTGAGGTGAAGGAATCATTCACATAGAAAACATGAGGTGTCTCAATTTCCTTGGTCTTCGGATTCTTGATGAGTATTCGTTGAGAGGCTTTACCCATGGCCAAACTTTGTAAGGCACGAATGAGATCTTTTTCAGGAATATCCGTCTCATTCTGAATCTCTTCATACGTCAACTTGTCTCGATTATTAAATAAAAGCAAAATACACATTTGATACGTTGACACTTGAATAATATGTTTCCGCGGTCCAAGTTTTTGAGCTGATGAAGTTTGTGGGACGAGGGTTGTAGAGGAGCTGGCTCCATCTCGACCTTCTCCTTCCTCACGCTTTGGGCCGAAGAAAACTGCATTCAAATCCGCTGAGCCTAATTGGGGATTCAGTGTAAGTTGCCGTCCGCTGTGCTTGGCCAAATAGAATCTAAACCACGAGTTCAAAATCAAGTTAATTAGTTGTCATTTCGACATAAATTCGTAGCCAGGAAATATATTTCACCTTTTGAAAGCATCAAACGCGCTGCGAGGGGCACTGGGAACAGTACATTTCGGAGTTGCGGATTGAGTAGGCCAAAATCCAGTTGTTAAAACCCGGACACTCAGATCAACTCCACATAGACTAACTCCAGTACTCTGCACTTGTTCTTTGAACTCCTCCATGATTGTATTTGAGACAGTCATATCCTTGAACATTCCTTCCAATTTTGTGGTAAACTGACATCCGCATTCAGTCTGACAAAAATCGTACATGAGAAGTCACTTTATCGCTTGAGTTTTCGTGTGAGAGAACCATGAAGGATTAATTAAGACACGTACGTACCTTTAATTTTGAAATCATATTCTTTTCACTATCATCTGAAACTGATTTATTCAATAGAAGACGTTTCGCTAGATGCTGTTTATAGTATCTTTCAAATACATCCTTCTCGAGGAGGAACCGGAAAAGTACCATTGTCTTGTCCAAAACACTTTCAATTTCTTGTTCCGTCATCTAAAAATATTTACCGACATTGTTATAGTGGGTTGGGTGTTGGGTCCATCGCAGCACGACCAAAATCGCAGCAGTCAAAAGCGCAGTAGTGTCATAATCGCAGCATTCAAAATCGCAGCGCAATAAAAAACGCAGCCGTAGTTTACAATTAGTTAGTGCCAGTACCCACACCTAAACATATTTAGCATTACTATTTGTTAGCGACAGTTTGCAATGCTGCGATGTTGACTGCTGTGATTTTGAGTGCGCTGCGATTATGAACTTTCTGCGATTATGGACGGCTCCGTAATGATTTACACGAACGTAAGCCTAAGAGATAAGCAGAATAGTTCGTAGGTTAATTCAAATGACTTACGCCCTTGACACCCTTCTTCAACTTATCATCAATAAAGAGAGATAAATATTCAGGAGACTTTTGGTTAAGATTGAGGAAAAATTCGAAATCTGAGGCTATCATATGTTTGAAGATCTTGTCCGTATTGAAGGAGTTGATGAGGAAATGATCGAAGCGGTCCTTGAGGTCCAACAAGTTCTAAAATACATACAGAAAAATTATGTCAATCATGAGTCACGACAAAGTTTCGTAGTGTATAACGTTCCTAATGCCATTATTTCATAAAGTAAGACTAATTTAAGCCGTGGAAATTACATAAGGAAATGACAGTACGTTACGAACGCGGATAACGACGGATAAATATTATCTCACCTGCACGAAGGTGATTGCATTGGTAGACTCATCTTCCCGAACCAAACCTTTTCCTTGTTCTCGAAGATAACGGCTTATGCAATCTGAAACAGTTTGAAGACCCTGCTGAACACGACCGAAGAGCTTGTACATACAACCCAAATCATCTGTCTTCTGGTATTTCAACATGTGAACAACTCCGGAATTCTCCATTTCAACAATTGTCCGCATATGTTTCTTGATCAATTCATCTTCAACGACTTCAACAATTCTGGATTCCGTTGATTCGTCCAAATAATGTTTTGCTCGCTCTCCTTCCTCATTGATACGAGCTTCAACTTTCTTGATGTAAACTGATGCACAGTTTTCAGCCAGAAATTTTTGGCTTTCAAGCTGGAAAATAAGTAGAAATAAAATTGAAGCACCGATTAGTTAAGCTAAATACTAACATATAATATCTAAAAATCGTTTACCTTGTAAAACTCAGCGGACTGATTCAGAAACGGGCGCTCAAAATCTTCTTCGTAAACGGAACGATCCTCAATCCCAAGAATCATCAGCATCTGACACGCATTCTTGATGGACAATCGATCCACAACTTCCCCTCGACGTTCCCTCATTACCATGTCTAACAGAGTCTCACGTAAATGGTCCCGAATTCCTCCATAACGAACGACCTACCGGAATTGAGGCTTTCGTAATTAAAATTCTTCTTATGAAGACGATAAAGGATTAAATAAATTCGACTGACAAACCTGATCACGGAAAATTATGAGACCCAAGTTGTAAACGTTGTCTACATTATTCTGCTGGACATAAACACGATCCATGTACATAAGGATGTCTCGGATCATGACCATTGATGTTTGGTGATCATTCCAGGCCTGATTCAGGACTTGAAGAAAGTTGTTATGCAGAGAACGCAGAACTTCGTCACGGACCTACGCAACAAAAATTGAAAGCTAATTTGGAATTTGGTTTTTATAAATGCAGTTTGCGTAAGCACTTGCACATTCCGTGTATTCGTATTCAGACCTTAGATTCCAAATGACGAGTCACAACTTCTTTGAGACCAGTGTAAAGACGTTCACCATGCTTGTGCAGAACCATTGTGTACGCATTTCTGTACAATTCTTCAAAACTGAGTCCGGAATTGTTTTTCTTCTGAATTTCCTGAATGGCATTCTTCAGGAGTGTCCAAATACTTTCAACATACTTCTCGTCCATTGTCATCTTAGCATATAAGAGTTTAATATTAGTAAATTACAAATAATCCTGTACTTCTGAACATGTGCTGCGATTGAGAGCGAATTTGCGAACTTTTGACTTATCGCAACAATGTTTTGTGCGCTTTCTCATATAACTCTTAAGTATAATATACTCGATGACTTACTGGAAAAGCCCGGATCCTCATTTTCCCTTCCTTCTTATTCGTTCCAGGCTTATTATTGGAATTCATCATTCTTTATTTCTCTTGAGACCAAGTCCGCTGGAAGATATACCAGCCGAGTTATTGACCGGCTGATCCGGCTCAAACGTCAAGTCCAGAGGGCCAAGGGTCGCACCAAAGTCCAAATTGATATTTCTACTTTGTGTCGCTGGAATGCAGTTCTATTTAGTAAACAAATAAATATTTTAAGTTCTCTGCGGAACGCTTCAGATTTCAAATATTGCTATAGCAAATACTAAAACAATCTGAAATAACTCAGTTCGGTAATAAGTATGTGTATGTAGTATGTACGGTTGACGTTACGGAAGTGGAAAGACGCGAAAAGTACGGTCAACGGTCATAGAGGTATAATAAAGGTCAAAGGTAATGCGCTTCCATAAATTGTAAATCCAGATTTACTTAAGTACCTCGTCTAGTTGCTATATATTAGCGTTTAGCAGCATATGCACAACAGCACAGAGCACAACTGGTAAAAATACAGATCCTATGTCGATCAAAATTCTTAATTTTGGTATAAGGGCAAAGGGTGACGTGTCGCTGAGTTGTCGCCTCCAACGCAGTTCTTCCTGTGCGTGCCTGCCACAAAGTCCAGTTCACCGTTCCCTGCTTGAATGAGGCCCTGGATTTGGTTGTACAGCTGGAGTCTGAGATTGACCTCGAGTGACCGATGTCCGATTGAAATGGACTTGAATAGGACAGGTGAGGTTGTTGTTGGTGCCTGCCTGGTGCTATTGTAGCTGATGAAGGAACCACTGATCTCTCTGATATCTAAACTCAATCCCAGAGTGGTTCCGAAATTCACCACTATACCATACCACCCTGACTGAACACAGCGCACAGAGCACAGCACCGACTTCTTAATACAATGGAATATGACAACACAGCAAAAAAGAGAAAACCCGAACCTCCTACATATATATATGTACAAGGCTCCTCGTTTCTCATCTCCACATTGAAGCCCAAACAACGTCACTAAATAACCCTTGCATGGTCGAGTTGTCTAACCACCGAAATACCAGAACGCACAATTATTTTATAGATTTTATTTTATTGATACGGATTAGGTAAGTCCAGTCCATGGAGGCAATTTTGCCTCCGTGAAGCGTTACCGAACCGTTCCTGATTTGTAGGACAATGCTGTTATTCCGTGAGCCAAAATTCACTTCGTGATTTTCAGTCCCGGAGTGTCACTTCGGACTTCGGACACAAGTCGTACTAAATTCAGACTCCCGGGTTGTAAAATTTGGTTCCTTCCAGTGTTGCCAACTTGTCGTGGAATGCAGATTTGCCTCCCTGGGAGGCAGATTTGCATCCCTGGGAGGCAGATTTGCATCCCTGGGAGGCAGATTTGCATCCCTGGGAGGCAGATTTGCATCCCGGGGAGGCAATTTTGCCTCCGGCCACTACAAACTTTTTTCCATAGGATCGGCGAACTGCAATCCTGGACAGTTTTCATTCTGAGAAAACGCAGCCTGTCAATATACATATTTTGCGAAAAAAAACAAGGACCTGAAAAGTCTATCCTAGGCAAAGTTATGAGGATTTTCTAACAAAATTCCATATAGCGATCGTTTCCCACGAAAGATTTTCTTCCCACTGTGAAAAGTTGGATATTAGTACAAAGCATACACTGATCTGTTCTCCAAAAAGGACCCAGCATAAAAGCCATCGCCTTAATTTAATTTTCGGGCTAATAATTCATCAGTATTAAATTTGTAAATAGATATAAGCTTTTATTCAGGAAGTGTAGGTAGGCAGCAGATTATATACACAATACGCAGAGAAGAGAGTCACAAACACAAAATATCTATTCCTAGGTTAGTTGAGGTCAAAAATGCCCATACACCAGTGAATCATGAATCGACTATCTGTAAACTAGTAGTATCGCCAACAGAACTAGCAAATAGAAATGGCTCGATGGAATTAACGCCATAAATTCTTTTCTGCCGAATTTTTAGTCACTTCCACGTTATCTGCGCTGAGACGGAGAGAATACGTAGAGAGGCCTCAAAGCTCAGTATCTGGGTGATGTCACTCAACTCGTCGTGGTTGCAAATGCTTTGAGAAGATAGACTTTTGTCGGAAACAAACCCCGGATTGACTCGACCAGCTGAGAACGATTTTTACGACGACAAAAACAGTGGAAGTTCGAAGTGATTGTCCAGGAAAAGGTTGGCCCAAGTGCCGTACTGGATACGAATACACTCCGCCTTTTTCCTGGACATTATAAAAGTTCTGGATCACCCGCGTAGTGTCCCAAAACATAGGTTACCTACTTCTAGGAACATGGAATATTGTTCCAGGTCCAGGTAGCGAATTTCATCCGTCGGAACACAGGGCTTTCCCCTGGAGTTTTTCGATTCGGTAAGTTCCTTTCCTTTACACGGATTCGTTTACGAATGGGTCGTCAGTCGTAATTGTGTATTTTGGTCTGCTTATGTGAAATAGGAAATAACGTCCATGCGTGTAATGTACCTAATTATTACCTAACGTGCCACGTGTCGGTCATCGGTTTAGCTGTTACGTTTATGCATATATAGAAACAAAAATTATGGCCAAAGTGATTTGGTATGAAAATGCATGATACATATATGATAAGATAAGAATGGGTTAATTAAATTAGAATTCAGCGATTGGAACAGCATATACAAATACAGGTTTTATGTCAATTATTTTTCCAAATGCAGCCAAGATTTGTTTGAGTTTCACATTTTTTAGTTCTTTCTTCTTTCGCGTTTGAGTCAACTTAGGTATTTAACTGTTTTAATAAGATACAATGTGGCTTTCGGGAGCTGAATATCTAAACCCATAATAAACCTGAAGATTTTGTATTCAAAAGTGTATTATTTCTTGGAAACGCCGATGCACATACCTACTCTAATCTCTAATCCTTGCCTTGTGGGATTGGGATTTGAGATTACGTATATCTATTGTCTTTTGCATTCTCTATACATACTATACATGGTACATTATCTAATGTGTGCGTAATACAAAAAGTAAGAACAGCGAACAGCCTCAAAATTCACCATAATGCATAATGCACCTGCATAATAGACACAGACAATCATTATAATAATTCAGATTAATTACGAATTAAGTAATCACGTAATGTCTGCGTCTCGGACTACGAACTACGACATAACGTTTTCCTACTTTATGGATCATTCTTCACTATGTGCAAGTTCAATGCAGACCTGCTTGCCTCTGCTGTGCCTCGAGTGAGATCGAGATCATGTGCCCCCAAAAACTTTCACTTTCATCATTCCCTGCCTGAATCCTACTCTGCCAAACAACCAACCTAGCTACCTATACCTTTTTTATTCGCACACACAGGAATTTGCATAGGATATAGGGGGTATTCCCTCATTTCATTCTAATATCTAATAGTCTCTTCTATTGTACTATGTATCGTGTACCGTAGTAGAAGCTCCCTGTCTGTCCTGTCTGTTGTGCTCGTCCACCACGAAATTACTTGTTTGGGGAGAATCCTATTATTTTATACCGTAGAATTTACCCATACCTATAAACCACCATAGATAGACCATGGAATACGTCGTTCTACTACTTTCCCCCAATACCATCATACCAGAACTGAGAGAACATTATTGCCTACCTGAGCTATTACCTACCTACTTCAGACATTGGCGATTGACATGGCATTCACGTCCATTGCCACGGCTTTTACATAATAATATTTGTGAGAATAATTGATAGCTCAGCAGCAGGAATCTAACGATACCCCTTACCCCTCCCTCCCTATCCACATTTACGTTTACGTTCAACGTTTGTTTCCCTTAAAGCTAAAGAGAATCGGACGGCAAAGCCAAAGCCAAGCCAGTCCAGTATTCATAGTATTTGGTGCAGCTACACAGTATAAAGCACAATACGTCAATTATTGTAAATTTTTAAATAGGGTTTATAGAGGGGGAAGAGACTACCTGGCTCTAGCGTGACGTACAAAGTTTTTCAGGAGCTGTTCCAAGCTCCAGGTCATACTGTACAGTACAGGTGTACTATGTTTTCAGAATGCCAATATTAGAGTGAACGACATCCCGTGACAGTATTAATGGCTCTTCCAGTTCTAGAGTTATTATTAGTAAGACTACGTGTCCGTGGTACAAGCATAGTATCCAAGTGGCGTAATCAAAGTCATTTCTACTACCTTTAGCTCAAGCCAAGCCAGGATTTGTGTCAATATATCTCCTATTCAACTCAATAATCCTAATTCTTGAGTCTGTGACCCAATAACCGGGGTTTTTGTTAGATCTTCAATACTTCAATTACCTTTGTCTTCTCTTTATCCATATTCTATTCTTAGATCGTATCGTAATATATCGCCAAATGTTTAAGATTTCGTAATTAGTAGATATACAGTTTCAAGTGAAAGCTACAAGCTACTACTGTGTGAGTGTTCCTTCGATAAAGCGTGTCTGTGTGTTAGTATCGGTTCGGTTTACGGTAATTCTGTACCTCGATATTTCCGGATTCGGATTCGGTTCGGAGAATTGACCTCAGAGGATTTAAAAGTGCGTATTTTATTTTTTTTTACTAACGCTAACGCCTTACACTATTGTTTCAATTTTATATTAATTATTTTCAAATATTATTGAAATAGATTTCTTCTTGCTAGGTATGTGTACGAAATTAAATTTTTGATTTCTATTATTGAAATTTCAGTCAAGAGGTGTGTACAATAATGCCTTCAACGGGTTTTAGTCCAGAAGTAATAAGAGACTGGCTCGTGGGTGGAGTGGACTTCAATCTTGCTGGAAATGGCGGACCAACTTGTACAGCATTTACAAGCACGCTAAGAAGATATTCCGAAATGTTATTTGGTTGTGTACTAGCAGCTGCAATAATTGGTTGGGCCTACAGGTAAATTCGTATTTTATACATGTACTGTGTGTACATCATAATTTATTATGAATTCATTTTCAGTTAGTACGTCTGGTAATTGTGCGGTTCGTTGAATCGTAAGTATAAGTAGGAGTAAATTGGACTTATGGTTGAATGGCACGTTGAAAGCATAATCACAATCAGTATTTTGTGTGTCCGTGTTTGCACTTCAACTCAATTGTATTCTCTATTCGGATGCAATTGATTCGATAGTGATTTCATAACCGTTGTTACTTGTTACCTGAGTATGAGCATTGACATTGAATTATTACATTATCTCTGACAGTTCTTCGTCAGATTGTTTCGCTATAATACAGCATGTGCCACGATCCGTGTTTAATTAAACCTAAAATGATTAGATGTATGTTGAAAGTTGAAATATTAGGACTGAAGGTGAAATGATTGCATTCAAAAATTCACACGGTAGTAGGTAGTACTGGTATTCGCATTTTCTTTGTCATGATAATGAAATAATTTTATGTATTGGAATTTGGTATTCGCATATTCTTCATCCCGATAATGAAATAATTTAATGTATTGAAGTTGGAATACTCGGTAATATTTGTTCCGTCGGCATCATCGTGGCATTTGCAATGCCAATGCGATGGTAGATTTCCAAGATATCGTCACGTCATCAGGATTTTGACATGAGATGATCTGAGACTGAGATAATTGCAGAAAAAATTGTTTAGCATTGATTGCGAAATATTAACAGCTACGGCTACATTAATTTCTGTGAAATCAGTATACCGGTGCAAAAATATATACCCGTAGCATACCTACGCTGCTAACAGACTGTTATCTATATCTAGGAATTGTGGCCTACCAGATTTACGAACTTCCTCAAAAAATCGACAGAAGGATCGGGGTGGACGAAAAACCTTGCTGGCAATTGTTTCACTTGTTTTCGGAATGGAAATTGCCTACAAATTTTCCACAAGGACTGTAATCTTTTTGTTGAATCCCTGCCATGTTATCACGGCAATACAGGTAGCATCTCTCAAGGAGTCAACCTTTTTACGGTCATTCAAATGCACGTTCTCTTTAAAAATATTATTTCTGACTTTCAGATATATTTACTGGCGGCCGGCCCGTCAAGATTTGTGACCGCTTTATTTCGAGTGCACCTCAACTTCCTGAACGGTGCAATCCTAGCTCTCATTTTTCCAGTGACAAATACGCTTTTTGTAAGTTAACGCAATGAGTTAATCATAGTAAGTATGTATATAGCACAGCACATAGCATTACATAACCTCCAGCAAAGTTCACTCCCACGACAGGAATAATTAGTCATTGGTTAATTTAACTGACTTCCAGCCTGATATTTTTTGTTTCCTTTATAGCTACCCTTCGAAACCGAGATATACTTCATTCAACATTTCATGATGTTGGTTACACCATATTACCTTTTGCGTATTGGAGGTAAATGTGTAAAATTCCAGTATATCGGTATCGGTAACCTTATAGTTTACCAATGCATTTTTCATTTTCAGGCTGTTACAACGTTGAGAAACTGGGAGATTTCACATGGACGTACTTATCGTACGCCATAATGATGCTCTATCACTTTGCGGTTCTTCTCCCAATTGCAATGGTACGTTTTAGACCTCAACATTCTTAAATTATGGTAGTCAGTATTCGAATTAATTTGTCCTACTCTAAAACAGCCCCTGGAAGTCAATTTGAGTCAAATGCTATGTCCCGCAATTTCGGATCCATTTTATGGACCCGACTATCGGTTGTGGACTATAGTCCATCAAGCTTTCTTCGTTCCAGCCCTCTGCAAAGTCTATTGTGCCACAGCGACGTACTTCATTACCAAATTCCCATTGACTAAAGTAAAGAGTAGCTTAGACATGGATCTGGGTCTTCTGGCTGTTGAGACCAAGAATGGCATTAAACCCTGTCATCATTGCAATTGTAATATGTAGTAACTTATTCTATCTCAATTCTTACTAATCTAATTCCTATCTTTCATTCACCGTTCTTCGTTCTGTTGCAAATTCATATGTATCTGTATTACCCTTTTTGTTTTCTTTGGATCAGAGAGAGAGAGAGGGTAAAGAAAATGAGAGCTTTAATTCAAGTGATTCAAGGAATTGACATCACTTATATGATGATGATGGTCAGTGGTGCTGAATGAGGCTTTAAAAACTAGCTGCGACAAGCGGTTAATCTCCACTCCATCCAGAACTGTCAAGCTTCAAGTGTCAACAAACAGCTATCACTCGGTATACCGGAAGTGTGATCGAGCATGTCAATTGTCAAATCTTACCCATTATGGTTGTGTCTTTGCAGTTAATTTATTTCGAGACATGACAGAAGGCGTTGAGCGTCGAAATGCGTCCTTCTCGGTAATATCTACTAACCATTGTGCTGTCTAGAAATAGCATCTATGGTTTTAAAATACGTAGAACCTCTCACCACACGGTATTCCAACACACGTTGATATTCTGTACAAACTAGGTTGTTATATGCTTCATTTTGAAATATTTTACCGTTTTTAAAAAACGTATATTAGTACCTGGGTGGGTACCCATTTATAAACGTAATTTTCGGGTTCCGTTCACATTTATTTTTCACTTCGTTTGGTTGTTGAGAACAATTGCTCAGAAAGCACAAAATATTACCTAAAAGTACTGTGCATGTCGGGTTCGTATATTATATATAGTGTCAATTCGTGTGATAAATAGTTTTTAGATTTTGAATACAACGTGTCTAAAAGTTTGTTATCTACTCAATTCTCAATCAGTCTATGTATGTTGTTAGACCCTCAAAGTATTATTAGCATGACATTTCAGTCGTAATTTGTGCACAAAGCTATAATTTGTAATACTCATATTTTAGGGACTTAAGTTTGGTACTACACGTTCCGTACACATTTAAAAAATTTAAGAAACTCGAGGCCAATGATACAAGCCTTAATTGTACATGCTAAATTAGGAACAGCCAAATTGAAGAATGCCTCGGTATACAGTATCGGCTTGCGGGTATTCGTATTGATTAGAAAGGCAAGGCTTCACAAATTCAAAAAAGAAACTGTACAATTAAACAATGCACATTATGTACCTTTGTTACGGAATCATAGTTTTTCAAAGTCATTAGGCCTGCTGGTAAATCCATTGATTTCCGCATATGTATGTGCATAAACAGTGTTGTGATTTGCGAATTAATGGGTTACCACGAACTGGTAAAGCTATGGGTTTGTGGCCTATGACATCTAACTATGGTTTTTAACGTAGGTAAAGGAAATAATTAACTATGATTAGTCCGCAATACCTGTGTACAGAATTACAAGCTCATTTAAATAGTACTTAAATACATCACATGGGCATTAATTAAGTATTGTACGAACGGATAGCTCGGAATCTCGAAACCTATCCTTCCACTCACAGTCCATGCTATTAGCATTACGCGTGAGTGGAAGGATCACGGTCCATGTTATTAGCATTACGTGTGAGTGGAAGGATCACGGTCCATGCTACTACCATTACGTGTTACGTGTGAGTGGAAAGTGGAAGGATAGGTTTTCTAGATTCAGAGCCATCCGGTCGTACAACATATATATGTATAACCCATCTACATATAATAAAAAACACAATCTGTGTTCTAGTCGTTAGGTTATAAAACTAAAGAGTACATAGATCAAAATCAAATAATGGAACAAAGCCCTGAAAATACTGCTTAAAAATTGTAAACTTGTGACTCAACCCTTATATGTATTGCGATTTCCTATAGCAAAGGCCAAAATAATCATTGCTTCAATACAATAATATAAAAAACGTTAAAGTTACAAAAACTCATTTTTTGAATTTATATTTAAGTGATACGTTTGAGTTAGTATTATAAACGTGTCAGCAATAGTTTATTACGTACCTAATGCTCTTAAAACCACGTCTTGTCAGTCACAGAAAATATTAACTAGTGTTAAGTTAAATTCATCCGGTTGTGAGTTATAAATGACTGGATCACACAATTATGTATTAGTATTATTAATCACAATCAGGTTTAATTAATTCTTAATTCTCTCTCCTGAGTAATGATTCTGAGAGAATATAATATTCTAAAATCTAAAAATGTTATAATGAAAATTGTACGCACATCGGTCCCTGTCCCTATATTGTAATATGTATTGTAGAGACAGCTGGCTCAGAATTTTGAAACCCTTTCCTTCCACTCACACGTAACTGCAACAAAATAACATAGACCGTGAGTGGAAGGAATGGTTTCCAGAGTCTAAGCCACCCATCTCCACAATACGTACATATTGTGTGCAAAACATCACATGTTGTAAAAAACAAGTCATGTAGAGCATAATAGTATGTAGTTAAATTCAAGTTCAAACGAAGTGAGAGCAACTAAACTAGGTATAGTTAAAATAAAAGTTATTCAAGAAAATATAAAATGAGTCATTTTATTGTCCAAAATAGCTTAATAATCGGTCAGAGGTCAGAGCACTGCTGTGCTGGTAATGTCTTGTTTACTCACGCATTCCTCGTCCAGTATGTTCATCATGGCGTCTTCGTTCGTTGAGGGCAACGAGTACTTCAGAATTGAATACGCATCAAATGCAATTCTAGAAACGGCTTCTTCGGGTAGATTTTGAAATACACCGAGCTGAGAATCGTTTGCAGAATCTGCAGTTAATTTTCGATGCAAGATCTCGCGAAAGCTGTTCCAGTATTCGAATAAAATGGTCCCTGAGGGTTTAAGAATTCACAGATAAACGAATAAGTTACTCAGTCAGTAGTTTGGTTACTGGATTTCGAAATCCTTCTCACTCACAACTTACCTTTAAGTAAATAGAGTCCAGAATATAATTTGTTCACGATATTCAGTACATCAGAACAAAACGAAGCTTTCTTCAGAATCTGCTCTGTGGACAGTGCATCTATGCCTTCAGCCTTTCCGTAAGATTGCAATAAATACAATTTCGTTTGTATAAACAATGAATGGTTTGAATTCAGAAAACTTTTTTGGTTCGATTCGGTTATCCATCGTTCTATATTTGCAATATTTTCCAAATCCAGATTTGGCATAGAATCTTGAATCTCTTGGATTTGTTTCATGGTAGAGCTAAGCCTACTATCACCCTTTTCAAATGTAGACCCACAATTTTCCGTTGCACAAGTCCAGCTTCCATCCGTTAAGGGACATAAGGTCATATACCCACAATCCGGGCACTTGATTGACCCCAGGAAGGTGTCCATCTCTGTCAGACTCCCACATCTGAGACAATCACACTGAAATCCCCATATGGCTTCCAATTCCTCAGCCCGCTCACCCGTATTGCTCAGGCAGCTTAGATAAGTATTGGTAATTGGTTGACCCTTCTCAATCTGGGTAGCAGCTCGGACGACCACACGAGAGCTCTTGGCATCAAATTGTCGCCAGGTATTCATGACACAGCTGTGGGCCATGAAGGAGGAAAAGAAGTAGAGACCTTCTCGACCTTTGACTTCTGTAAATTCACTGAAGGCATTTGTTCGGAGAACACCTAGGCAGTGATGAGCGGCTGTGGCCAAACTAATATCCGAGTTTGAAACATCAAAGTCGCTCCATGTCAATAGGCTCAGCGCTTGGTCCAGGCGATCAAAAATAGGAGATTTTTCCTTCAGTAGGATCTCGGATCTTGATTCCAGTTGCATAATCTAATTCCGATATAAAAATATATTTAATTTTTAAGCTGGGCTTATGACATTCTCAATGTCAGTTAAATTATTAAAATTGAAATTAGAAATTACCTGTTTCCATTTGAGCGGATCCCGAGATCGAACGAAAAGCGCCCGGCTCGTGGTAATGAAATTATGAAGGTCCTTCGTAAAGGGACCAATGCTTAACAGAAGCGAGGGTATTCTGGACAATAGTTGACATTCGTTGCTGGAGTGCAAAATGGCCTTTGAGCAGACATCCGAACAAAGTGACAGGTTACAGATCGTGCACGGCCATTCCAGAAGGCCTTTTACACGACGATAACAAGCTGGACAAACGGGAAGATCCGCGGCTGAATTGAGGGAACTAGGCCCTTCAACCAGGGCCGGTTCATCAATGACCACTTCACCGGCTTCTATAGTCCTTGCTGCAATCAAGTGTCGACCCAACTTCAAGGACAAAGTAAACTGAAATAACCTTTGACTTTCCATGTCGCACATGTCAATTGTCCATGAGATTTCTTATTTCTGAAATCTGTCAGCTGGATTCTGGGATGTAAATATGAATTTCGCGGGTGGACATTTGGACGCGGCAAAGCATAGCGCTTGTATTTCCTCATGGAGCTTGGAGCATTCCTAATTTTATCAAGCATGCAGTTATTACATGGTTATGTTAGGTTAGGTTATGATAATCAGGTTAGGTCAAATTAGAAAAATACACCAAAAGTTATAATTCTTAAACGTTTGACAGTATTTCTTCTGGTTTATTTTCTTGACCAAAAAAATAATGAACACAATTCTACATTCATAATTTCATATCATGTATATCTGTCCAACACAAACTTACGCTAAGCACCCACCATTACAGACAGACCAAAGACCAAACCAACCCAATAATTTCAATCATTTGCTTATACCTTATACATACTAATAATAGTAATCTTCATATTCACGTAAGTAATTTCATAGCTTCTCTAACTTTATGGCTTTTGACAATTTAATAAATGACAGTCTAATAAATGTTGCATTTTAAGTTTTTACATACCTATAAGTACTCCGTTAGAGAACATTAGTCGGAAGTTATATTTTCTAAGTTCCATTGCCTACCTGGAAGAACCGTTTACTACAGTAATACTTTAACCACTTCCAGCAGACAAGTTCATTTGAACAAATACACGAAACGTAAAACAATTATTAAATTACGTTATGACGTTGTCGCTGGGCAGGGCGTGTGTGTACCCGCATGGTCATGACAAGACAGTGACTGAACTGAACTGAACATTTAACTTAATAGTTGACAACGAATTTAAGTATCTAGGTCTTTATAACAAGTACTACATATATGCTGAAAGATTTAAAAAATTGACAGGGTTTATTTAGAGAGAAGACCAGCGCTGTGCGATTTGAGAGGCACACAGTGTTACAGACATTCGAATAATTTAGAATTCATTTCAACTAGGTTTATAATAATTTAAATTCCTAGCGGATTTGGATGAGCGACTCCACCTTCTTTGCACAGAACGGATGCGATTGTTGACATATCCTTGAAATTCTGAAGATTCGTTTCTCCATGACTCTTCCCCAAATTAATCTTAACTCGCTCGGAAGCCTGGACAATAAATAATTGACACATAATATTAAATTATACCCAGACATCTAAATCCTAAAATAAATTTTATTTGACTCTTACTTCGTTGCACCATACTCGTGCCATGAGCTGTTCATGAGCGGCGGAAGGATAATTCTGTTGCAGTGCTCGAGAAGCTCTGGATAGGACCACTGCCATGGCATACGTGTCAATTGCAGCCTCGGCTAATCGATTCAGGACAAACTGCTCATCCATAATAGATTTATTATATTTGATAAGCGAGCGTTCTATGGCTTGGCCAAAGTCTTCAACTGCCTGTATTTCAGAAGTCAACAAAACATTGCCAAATACAGTATACGTCAATGAGGAAGTCAAATAAAGTATTATTGTATTAAATTAAATTACCTGAGATGCTAGCTCAGCTTGTTTCGCAAGGCTGGGATGAACAAATGGCACGAGTGCCTTACTGGACGAGCTCACACCAGCTGACTTGAATAAACGTTTGGAAGCTTCACCAAAGACAAGGCCAAGGTTTGATCCTGGACTCTTCATTGCCTTTTGCAATTGTCTCAAATGGGCTCCAGCGTGTTGCATTCCTGGAAATATATTCGTTTACATAAAACGTCTAACAATTCTCGTCCTTGTCGTCGTTTAGTTATAGATATTTTACCTGTTAGAACAACGAAGAGCCTGAGAATATCGTTGGTTCCCTCAAAGATACGGAAAATACGCAAATCTCGAAGCACTCTTTCCAATCCAGTTTCCTTCATGAAACCCATACCACCCATAAGCTGAATTGCTTCATCGACAACCCACCAGGCCGCTTCGGAGGCAAAAACCTTAGAAAAATAAAAACCAGTTAAATGCCTCTCCTGAACAAATAATTGTAGAATATGAGATGGAGTAAACCGAATTACTTTGCTAATTGCAGCCTCTAGTTGGTAGTCAACAAATCCACGATCCATACTTCCGGCGACTGTATAGGCAATACTCTCCGTGACGTAATGCTTGATAGCCATATTCGCTAGTTTCTCCTGAATGGTTCCGTACGTTTCAATCTTCCGTCCAAACTGAGTTCGGTTGACAGCAAAGTCCGTGGCCTTAGCAATTGTCGCTCGCATTGTGCCTGACAAGGCAGCTCCCATACCAAATCTTCCGTTGTTCAAAATATTCATGGCCACCTAAGATATGAATACCAATTAAATATGTTGTTTTATTCAAAATCTACCGAGAAATTAGTCCTGTTATCAAACCCTACCTTGAAACCCTCTCCATACTCTCCAAGTAAATTCTCGACCGGTATCTTCGTGTTATCAAAGTACACCTCGGCAGTATTTGAAGCCTTGATACCCATTTTCTTTTCTGGTGGAGAATTGGTGACTCCGCCAAAGGCTCGCTCAACAATGAAAGCCGATATCTTGTCCTTAGTAATTCCAGTCTTTTCATCCTTGAAAGGTGTTTGAGCAAAAACAGTGAAAATCTCGGCAAATCCACCATTACTGATCCATAATTTATTCCCGTTCAAAATGTAGTGCTTTCCATCAGGAGAGAGCTGGGCTCGAGACCGAATACTTGCAGCATCACTACCACTGGAAGGCTCAGTTAGGGCAAATGCTGCCACTTTTCGTCCAGTCGCCACATCCGGTAAATATTTCTTCTTTTGCTCGGGATTCCCAGCAATGAGAATACCCTGTAAAATTAAGAATCCGAATAAAGATTTGAAAAAAATCAAAATTACCTGGAAAATCAAAAAAAATGAAGATTAGTTACCTTGAATCCAATTGACTGATGGGCACCGAGAGTAATACCAACTCCAAGGTCGTGAGCACCAACGACCTCAACCAAACGGGCATACTGACTGTTACTCAATCCAAGTCCACTGAGTTCGGTAGGAACCTGAAGACCGAAAGCACCCATATCCTTCAATCCTTGCATAGTAGCTTCTGGAATCGCAGCATCCTCATCATTCTTTGCAGGATCATTCATTTCCTTGAAAAATTTGTCAGTAGGATCCACGAGCATTTCCAGAGTTTCTCTCTGTTCGGCCGTCAGTACATCAGTGAAGGGAAATACTTGCTCAGCATTCACAATTCCACGAAACATGTTGACAGCAAAGGACTTGCTTTCTGGTGGAGGCTTACTTGGTTTTCCCTCAGCGGCTGATAAAGGGTTACCGGTGGTAAATTGACGGCTTCGGGTGACGCTGCCAATGTATATTAAATATTGGAACAATCACAGTTTAGCAAATTCAATATACATGTTAAGGTTCGAATACAATCTTGGTTCCGTTATACTTAACCGAACCGGTTCGTATATAATATTGAATGCGGTTTTTGCCAATTAAACACCATTAGTCAAGCTAATCAGAATTCGTTAATTATGGAATCTGGACCAGAATTTGGCGCTCTTTCTAATGGTGTACTCGTTAACACTGCTAACCTGCTGCAGCATTGTCAAATTACGCGTTGATTGGAAACGCTCCAAGACGCATCAGAGTCATTTGAGATTTTCAGAAGGAAAAAAAAAATATTCTGAGCTTAAAACTTATTACACAATATAAAAGAGCGCTAATTTCCGGTTCAGATCCAATAATTATCAATTTCGCATTTGCTTGATTAATGGTACTTATTTGGCGAAAACAGTATAAACTATTATATATGAACCACGAAATATGCGGAAGTATTGTAGCAACTCAAGTATTTAAACTTTAAACATTGTTCTATGGTTTTACCGTGCTATTAATAGCTGCAACAAGTTTTCCATTAACTTGGGCTAAGGAGTAACACGCCCCACGGACTTCATAATCAGCAATCTGTTGCAGTCTCCCATTCCCCTCCCTCTTGTATTGAAATACTACAATACGGCCTTGCTTTGGCTCACTTTCATCTGGAACAACAGTGGCAGTTCCGAGAACATAATAAAGATCAGGGTCATCCCCCAGTTTGCAAGAAATGATGCTCATGGCAGACTCCGACTTCATTAACTGATGAGCGTGTAAAACTGGAGAATACAGTAAGTATCAATAATGAAATTATTCAATCTATACGTCAAGATATAGGGATAAGCCATATGTACTTATGCCTACCCTCAAAAGAATCCTGATCCACAATAAGAAGATGGTGAACTTCTACTTCTTGACCGAGCTCGGGGGTGGTACTTGGAATAAAGGCCGCCGAAGTTCCTGGAGTGGCGGCCGCTGAGGCCGCATAACTTCCTGGGGTGGAGGCCGCCGAAGTTCCTGGGGCTGAGGCCGCAGAAGTTCCTGGGGCTGAGGCCGCCGGATTTCCCGGAGGGGAGGCCGCAGATGTTCCCGGAGGGGAGGCCGCAGAAGTTCCTGGAGTAGAGGCTGCCGAGAAGCGCATGAAGGTTCCGACAGAAGAAGAGCAACTAACACTGAAACATAAATCACATAATAATAATTCAAATTAAAGAGTTAATAACGACCAAGCAGAATCGGTAGTTGATTATGAATTGTGAAGTGAACTAATATAAATAAACTAACCTTGGTGCTTTAGTGCTGGCGCTTGCTCTGACTGCTTCTAAACCATTGATGCCCATGACATCGTGTCTCACGGTTACAACACCGAAGGTCTGGGAAAGGCACAATTGGTAATTTTAAAAATGCACAAAAATTTAAAATATGAAAGCAGGATTCATATAGCCTTATACCTGAGATGACTCTTGATAAGCAAGTCGTCGAGGCGTTTCGCCAAGAGGAACTGTTCTAATGTGAAGCTTTTGGATTTCATCAATGCTTCCAATTATCAATGACGTCTCTGAGGCAAGTGCCAAGCATTCTGGAAACCCGCCAGCATTTAAAGGACACATGTGAGAGACTTCTCGGACGTTTACATTTGAGAAAACTAGCTTGTGATTTGACCAGTAAATAACTGTTGCAATATCCGAACAAGCAAATACACTTCCAGTTGATTTGCTTTTGAAGAATTTCAGTACGGTTGGCAGAGTACCAAGTGTAGCCTGTTCATAATAAGACTGACTTAGACATCGAACTAAACTTTTCATGATTCATGAAATTTTCGATTGCTTTACGAATACGAACCCGATTGTCTATACAACAATCAGCAATATAAAAAATATATCTTCAAATTACT